>CANYCX012169272.1:0-19277 GCA_948193385.1 Breynia disticha f. nivosa | reverse complement strand
TTTTTTGGTCTGAGCCCCGGTATCCTCGACCCACTGGGCCGAGACTAATCCGGTTCGGGGAGGGTCCCGGGTGGTTAGATTTTATTCCCCTCCCAAACGGCGTTGCGGGGGATCGAACCGTAGTCCGCCCTACCAAGTTCAGCCCCAGACACCACTGAACCAAGGCACGTTTGGTATTCAGCATCCTTTTATATTATCATACATACACCTCCTGCTTCAATTTCCAATTCAGTCAAATTTATGCCACATTTCCTGTACTACGTGTTGTCATCATTGCACTACACGTTGTAGTGCCTAGAACATGTAGTATGATTTATATACTACACGTTGTAGCTGGCACAATGTGTAGTCCTTGGCCACCCCCTGTACTTTTAAATTTTTCTGTGATTATTTTCTTTTATGTTTACTTACAATCAACCATCTATCAACTCATAATTAACCTCTTATTTTTTTTAATTTATCCTCTAAATTATAAATTTTATTAATCATTTTAATTATTTAATTAATTATACAGTTTAAGGATGGGAATGTTACAAATGTTTTCCCTTAAAGAATTTCGTCGTTGAAATTTATTACAATTTTCACTATCAACATCATCAATACTTCCCAGAATTCTTACTACGAACTTATCTTTAACTTCCCAAAACTATTAAATCCATTCTCTAATCACATCAAATTTCCCATTTATTACTTCCATAATATTCAATTGTGTAATCATAATCTTTTAACAGCTCTAATCCTACCTTTCTCTTTAATGTTTTACTTTTTTGAATCATCAAATAATTCAGATATCTGAAATATCTTCCAACATTTTTAGAGTAAATACTATTGCAAAAAGTTCTTTATCACATACTGGATAGTTTATCTCATATGATCTAAGTTGTCTAAAGACATATACAACAACTTTTTTATTTATATCAACATTCACTCCATTCTTAACTACAATTCAACCTTATATCTTATCAATCTTTCTGTAATTACAAGAATTATAAGAACTAAAGTGACAACCGAATTATATTTTAGTTTGTCGAATCTTAACAATGCTATTCCTTTCACTTAATATATTCCTTTTTGAATACTCTTATTAGTGAATTTACAATAATCAAAAGTCCATCAACAATTCTTTTATAACATTAAATCCTTCCAATCACTTACTAACTTTCTTTGAAATTATCGATTTTTAACACTGTTCAACTCTCCATTAGAGTTACTAGTATTCCTTATATAAATATCACGTATATTAGAAAACTACGTGAATGATTTAAACTTTCAATCGAATACTCTTAGCTTTTTCATTCCATGTGTTCTGGACAAACACTGCTATAACAAGTTTTAGATCATAAACTAATTAATTTATTTCATATGATCTAAACTGTCAATAAACATATGTAATGATATTTCCACTTTGTATTAACACTTCAATCCCTAATACAAAATATCATTAGAAATCATAAATCCTCTTGTGTCTATAGATATTATAAAAACTAAAGTTGTTGCCACTCAATGATTTAGTTCATCAAAACCCTATTGATATTGTTCATTTCAGTGTATAAACATATTTTTTCTGCATAATTTGATCTGTGGAGATGTTCTGATAAAAAATATTTCAACAAATCTTATGTAATAACCAGTCATAATGAGGAAATTTCATACCTCTATAACTGTCTTTGGAAATTCTCAAGTTAATACTGCTTCCACTTCTTTAGATTTATTGATATTCAATGTTTAGATATCACGTGTCTTAAAAAACTACACGATTCAATCAAAACTCATATATGCTAAGTTTTGCTTATAGTTATTTTTATCTTAACTTCTGCAACACTATTTGCAAATGTTCACTGTGTTCTTAGGGATTTCTTGAATATTTCAATATATCTGTTATGATAACAATTAGAAACTAATTGAGGAAGATTAGATTACCTTATTATTCAATATTATGAATGCTATCAAAGCATTAATCAAACCAAATATGATAACTTAAAACTCTTCATAACTACACCGGGTTTACAAAGCAATCTTTGCAATATCATTCTATGCCATCTTTAATTGATGATATCCAGATTCTAAATCAACCTTTGAAATTGTAATAGCACACTGCAACTGATCTAATAGATCACCAATTCAAAGTATCGAATATTTGTTCTTAACTACCACTTGGTTAAATTCTTTGTAATCATTACACAATCAGAGGTTTCTTCTTTCTTCTTTATAAATGATACTGATGTTCTCTAAAGTAAAACAGTCGGTCACATGAACCTCCTATTGAGTAACCTTTATAATCATTTCTTCAACTTCTTTAACTTAATTAATACCCTTATGTATACTTGTATCAATATTGATACGATGTTTGTCATAGTTTCAATATCAAACTCTATTTCTCTATTAAATTCTTCTAAAATATATTTGTTTACTATCCTTCCTTTTATACTTTAATATATTATTTTTCTTTCATCCACAAATGCCAAACAAACTTTACATCCATTTTTTTTCTTCTAATTCCATGATTATTTCCTCCATAAAACATTCTATCTCATTAATAATATCATCCAATATGTCCTTGCAACTAAATTTTTGGAAATTCCTCTGTTTCTGTTAAACATTAACCCTTCTCTTTTACTTCTATCTTAACCAATAGTGGTTGAGGATGTAGTTGACAAAACATCTTGTTGCAATAATTATAATTCTAGTACATTTCTGTTGACTTTCTTTTCTTTATTCAATTCAAAAAATCTTTTAAAAATTTTCCTATTTGTCCACAATTAACCTTCCTCAATCCAGGTTCCACACCCTTCTTTATTCCTCCTTTGGTAAATCAATTAAATTGTCTTAGGATTTCGTGGAGGTAAAACTATACCTCTTTGTGCTCCTTTACAATATCCTTGTTTACATTCTCTTTCTTAAGACATCTAAAATAGAGGTATCCATGGTTTAAATTGTATAGCATCTCTTACTAAAATCTTGTTAATTTGCGTTCATACCCTATTGATCTCTTAATTCGCACATTTATCATAGTTATTCTTCTCTTTAGAATTCAAACTAACATCTTAGTATAACAGCTGTATCAACTTCATCTCTTATTCTTCCACCATAATACTTCCTTACTTTTGAACAAGAAATTTCTTCGGTTCAACATTTATATATATATTTTCACTTCTGACATATACTTTCTTTTGAATTCTCTCAAAAAGTATTCTAGATACTTACTGGAGAAAATCCTCTGCTATGTAAAATTGTTCTCCATCATTTATATGTGTCATCATTCAATAAAATTACCATAAAATTCAACTTATCTGTTGATGCTACCTGCACCATATGATAAACTCTTTCTATTCTTTCTAATTAGTATTCATTCAATAATGAACTTGCTCTCACAAAAATTCTTCTGTTTTCAATTTTCTTTAATTCAATAAAATTCTTAAATCTAATCTGTTATAGGCTTAATAATGATTCTCTGTATACTCTATAAATGTACTGATTTCCATCACTGTGGCTATACCGAATCATAAAATTCCTGATATAAGAGATCATTGGATCCTTTTCCTATAACATAGGAGCTCGTTGCTTTCCCTCTCTAGTAACTGTTATATTTGGGTCATATTATTCTATAAATATACATATGTCACACAATGCACACAATCACACATGTAACTACTATCTACGAATCATATCCCTGCTTTGATACCAAAATAAAACATCCTAAACTTATTACATATTTAATCATATTATTATTATTCACTAGATAATAAATCTATGAATAATTAAAAACTTTTTCGTGTTTTCTTATAAGATTATAGAGCTTGGCCTGTAGCTCGGTTTAAAACTTAGCTCATGTTAGTGTAATAGTCCCATGAACACGACCCCATATTATACTATTACGTTCCTATTCATCTGCAATACAATACTTATGTTTTTAGGCATGGTTTGTATGCATATGTTATATCCTTGTATATCAACCTAATATTAACATGGAATAATTCACATCTAAATATCACAATCATATCATAATTTCATAAAATCATATCATCTTATCACACAATATCATACAAATGTCTATCTGTATACATCTATATAAGCATATAAAAATCTAGCTGTAGAAAGAAAAAGTGCTGAGGAGCGGCAACTAATCCACTTGCTGACTTATCTTCTATAAACTTTTCTTTATTATTTGTTCTTCAAAAACAACATATACAATGGCAGTTGGTGAGTTAAGGGCTCAGTGAGTAATCATCTATAATTATTTATTATTTTGTAATCTTATTAAGACTATTAACTGAGGTCTATTTCACTACATTTTATTCTATGTTCATTTTTTATTTACTCTATTTTTATTATGTATTCTTTTCTTATTCTTGTATCGGATAATCTGATTCATTTACTTATCACTCATTTTCATTCATTGCATATTCACTATGATCATAAGTTAGAATTGTTCATATATAAACGTCATGCAACCTGTAGTAGTCAATACTGCTCCTATCAGCCAAAGTTGTGAACCTGTTGTAACACCCTAAAAAATGCCAAAAAAATTAGAAGGGAATACAATTAAATATATAATGGGGAGCGAGTTAGAAAAGAACGAGAGAAAATAAAGTAAAATCGGGCGACACGGTAATAGTACGGGCTGGGCACGGGTCGTGCCAATGCCACTGTGTTGAAAATATACCACACAAACTAGAGCACGAGTTGTGTTTACGGCGTGTACAAAAACACGACACACGAACCTCAACACGGGCGTGTCAAGGGGTGTGTCGCGCAAAATATATCAGACGCGAATAAACGAGCGGGAGACTCATTTTGAGTCTCCACAGCTGTCTCAAAACACAATAAATTTCACCCAAACCTTAGAGCCGATAGTAGCTGGTTTTTAGCTAAAGGAAAGGGGTTTCTTACGAGTTAGGGAGCCAAAAAACTAAGGCAATGTCCAAGACCCCTTTTTATGTGAAAATCTGCACTTAGGGTTCTGTATCTCCCAATTTTTGTTTGATTTTTGATGGATGTTGTAGATAAAATTAAGGTTAGGGACGAATTGGGTTAGTGAAACTTGCTATGACGTGAATAGTTAGTGAATGTGGGGAACATTTAAAGTTTAAGAGGAAGAGAGTGGATTTTTAATGGGGTTTTCTAAGAATTTTTTGGGGTTTTAGTTAGTTTTGGGTTAATTGGAAAGTTGATTATATTAAATAGTGTTTAATACAAAATCAGAATAAAAATGTGTAGGAGGCAAAAATCAAAACCCGAGTCAAGGTTGAGTGCTGAGCACGCGAGTTTGCGGATTTTGAGGTAAGTGCACTGAAACACGCTTACCTTGGTATGTCTTGTATTTGTATGGTAATTTATGTGGCTAAATGCATGATAATTACACTAAGGTGTATGATTGTTGAATTAGAAGTATGTATGAGTTTGAAAAGATGTGTTATATTGTGCTTAATGGTTGATTATCTTATGAGATTATGAATGATTTGATTGTTGGTTGTGAATATGTGAGTAGTGTGGTTTATGCTTAGAGTGTATGATGGCTAGTTGAACTTGAAGGAATGAATAATTGTGTTAATCGGTTGTGAAAACGTTGTAGTGTATGAATGATGTGATATGAGCCTCATTTGTCGAATGAACGGATAAGATGGTGTGGTTGTAAATTGACGATAATATAATTTGTTTTAAGATGCTTAAGAGGGAAAATATGGTGAATTGAATGAAATGATCATGGAAATGTTATGAGTTATGGACACGTTTTACGGATATTTTTTCATTGCATTTGGTATGAACATTTGCATGTGCATTGGCTGTAAAGAAAATTATGGGGGCATTCGCCCAAAAATGTGAGCGAGAGCGCAAGGTCGTAAAGGAAAAAGAAAATAAGGCGAGAGCTCTAGTTTGAATGAAAGAGAAAAAGAGCAAAAGCTCAAGGCCTTAAATATATTAAGAGCGATGACTCGCTTTATATGTGGAAATGAGGGCAAAAACTCTCTTGCAGTAAATGAAATAGAAAGTCCCCAGGCATGCATTGTGTGATAGCATTAGCATTCATAGTGCGTTGTACAATGTGATTATTTATAAGTATGATATTGTTAATGATTGTGGTTGGTAATGTATGTAATTTTAATGGATGACAATGTAGAATAATGTGGTTATTGGTATTGTGAAATGATGCTTAAAAAGTGCTAGGAGCTGCTGAGAATGGTTGGTGTGATGTATGTGTTTGTTAGAATTATGTGCCTTATTTTGAGTTGTGAATTGCAAGTTCCAGAAGGCTGGAACGGTGATTGTGCCAATAGGCACGACATCGTGCCAGGCCATTGAAATGTCCAGGTTGTGTGCACGCCATCGTGCTGAGGGGCACGATGACCATGCTGGGCTACTATTTGGATTCCAAATTTTGGCATGACCCCCATGCTGTCGTGCTAGACCACTATTCTTTGTTGAGTTGGAACACGATAGTCATGCTAGTCGGCACGCTCCTATTTCGTGGGAATTTTCTGAATAGTGATAAAATGATCTGAACTTAAACAAAGAAGAGTGAATACCTTTCCATAATGCACATAAAACACTAAAATGAAGGAGTACTTATACTCTACTTAACTTGGTAAGTGTTGTAGGTGTACTTACTGGGTTTAATTACTAACTTTGATTGTGGATTGTGATGTATTTGCAGAGCATTAGCTTATCCTTTTCAGCGGAATTGTCAGCGAACCTTGGAGTGCGATAATTGTGTGAAGGTCAGCAGCTCTAGGACATTTTAAATTACACTTTTGTAAAATCTATGCATGACGCTTCATAAATAGTTTACATACTCTTATTTTGTAAACTTTTGCTACATTTTTCTGTATCTCTATTTATACATTTTGGTATGCTATATTTTAATGCATAAGCATGTGGGGTTTTCAATCTTTCCTTGTGTGTTTGAATTAGTTTCCCAAATGAAAAAAATAGTGCCAATTTACTTATTTAATTTAAAAATGAAAAACGAGTTCGGGGGTTCACATCTGTAGCAGACTATGCTCTTTTATGTATATACTTCCTCTACAATAATATTCTTCCTCTACAAATGGTATACTTCCCCTACAATAATATACTTCCTCTACAGTATGATCGATCATATAATCACCAATCAATCACCACCATATATTAATATCATGCATATAATCAATAATAATCGTTCGTATGTCTGTATGAATTCATATGTGAAATCGTTCACGCATCTGTTCGTATTTCCTTTGATATATCATATGCCTGTTTTTCTTTCAATTTTTATATCTTGTACCTGTTCTTATTTCATTTCATATTCTATATTTCTATTTTTCTTTCATTTCATTTTTCTGTGTGTTTATTCAATCACATATATTTATAAAATCATATATGAAACTATTAACTATATTTGCTGACTATAGATTATATTCCTAGATAAATAAGTCTGTAGGAAGTTATGAAAGATCATGTACTTCATTTAACATATCTTAACATGTTTTGCTTCTTTTAAAATGCTTATCATATTTTTTTTTTGAACAAATGTTCATAATATATTATTTATCTTTTTTCCTTGAATGATTATATGTAACTTTTTATTATTTCAAAATTCTTAATATAACTTATTCTCATATTTGTCATAACCATATTTTCTTTTTATCTTTAAAGGAATTTCACCTATTACTATGCTATTTCAATCACAGAATTTCAATTAACTATATGAATGTGCTTCCAATTTCCAATTGCAATTAAATTTATTTTCTCACTGATTTACATGCTTGCATCATTCAAACTAAATTATAATTCAATCATCACACAAAACACTTCGAATATCAGCCTCATGGCATATGTGCAACTCCTGCACAGCACATCAACATTTTTCCACACTCTAGCAATTCTAACAGTCCATAAAAATCTATATCCACTAACATTTATTTGCAATCATCATGTCATATCCTTTTAATTATCTTTTCTTTAAATGATCACACATCTAATTGTATTTAAATGCGAGTCTGGATTACTCACCTATATTTTCGTATTTTCTGGAGCTCCCCTAAACTCCGTTCCTGGTCAAGTTAACTCAATCGACTTCCTATATAACCATATGCATAATTATCCATAAAAAATCAATCCAATAATATATTCATACTTCAATCCAATATTATTTTTTTTACCGTTTTCTCCACAGATTTCTTGTATCGATTATACCAATCGATATCCTACTCGATCGCTTACATGTTCCCCGTTCAATTCTAACATAATTCTTGTAACTCTCCTTAGCTCTCTCTATTAAATATCTATTTTCTCTTCTCTTTCTCATCTTCTCAGACATGCTCTCTCTGTTTTCTGCCTCAATTCACTTTTTACTGCTTAAAATTTCATTCAGCATCCTTTATATTCATCATACATACACCTCCTGCTTCAATTTCCAATTCAGTCTAATTTATGCCATATTTCCTATACTACACATTGTCATCATTACACTACACATTGTAGTGCCTACAACGTGTAGTATGATTTATATACTACATGTTGTAGCTAGCACAACGTGTAGTCCTTGACCACCCCTGTACTTTTAAATTTTTCTGTGATTATTTTCTTTTATGTTTACTTACAATAAACCATATATCAACTCATAATTAACCTCTTATTTTCTTTGATTTATCGATTAAATTATAAGTTTTATTAATCATTTTAATTATCTAATTTATTATAGGATTTAAGGATGGGAATGTTACAATACAAGTTCTGCAAAGATGAAGATAAGACTATATGAACAATGAGTCTTGCACAAGTGACTTAGGAAAATAAGAAAGCATGGGAGAATTTCAATTTGATCTTTGGAAGCTTGAGTTTGGAAGGATGGGAATGTTACAATACAAGTTCTTATGTCTCTCTTCAGATACTTGAGTTTTTTATACCCACTTTTGAAAATATGGACGTTAGGCACAAAGTATGTCCCATTTAGAAGCCTTGAAAATAGTGCTTTTTGCTATGGAGCATTTTCTGATTAACTAGCCCAAGTACTGGTTGACTAGAAGCTTCAGTTCTGCTTGACTAGAAAATATTTTACTTGAGTAACTTGAGGTTCTAGTCGACTAGCAATTCTTCTAATCGAGTAGCTTTCATTCCAGTAATTATTTCACACAAAACACTGTAGGTATACTAGAGTAGCAATCTTCTTGGTCAACTAACAAACTTATCTAGTCAACTAGGAATGTATCTAGTAAACTAACAAGTCCTCTTTAGATAGAAACATTCAAATTTGAACTCCAATCATTATCGAGATGCCCTAGGTTTGATTTGTTGATGATTATGTCCATTAAACATGCGTTTGTCCATCAAATAGTCGTTGTACTTAATTTTTGCTAAAAACCATCAGTCTACTTGACTAGTGTAAGTCTGGTCAACTAAAAAGCTTCCTAGACCGCATACTTGAGCCCAAATCCCTTACTTGAGTCCAAGCTAGTTCTTGGTCAACTTGAATAATTCTTGGTCGACTAGAAAGCTGTCCAGAACCAACTTTGACTGATTTACTTGTCTTACTTCTATCATTTATCAACCTATTAGGCATCTTTCGACCTAAAATCAATTTTTATTAAGTTCATTGTTTTCCAACATCATCAAAACATAGGAAGGACTTAATGTTCACCACCATTGGTCCAACAAAAGGATGACTAGAAAACTCCAAATCCTGAGGTCATAATATTGAATTACTTGACAAAATGCTGCCATTAAACTTTTTGGATGACCTCAACCACCACATTTCTCTATCAAATCTAAAAATTCATTAAAATCCCTAAGAATTACCCAAGGTAAAGGAGATTATTGAGCCAAAAGATGAAGAAATTCCCATGATTTATATTGCTCACTCCTATCAATATAACTATAAAAAGAGTCATTCAATAAGGTTCTTCATTGTCTAAACCCACTTCAATATCCATATACTGAATAGTCAATCATGGGTCCAATTTTTATTTCTTTAAAACACCCCTAACCCTCCCCTATGCCCAATAACTTACCCCAAAACACCCTTTATAATGCAAAATTTTTTTTATTTCTTCAATTTTGCTAGCAATATAAAAAGTTTCAAGTAAAAAAATAAAGTGGGCTTACAATCGCAGATTGTATCCGCTAGAAAATGAACAACCTCTAAGTTGCCCAACTAATGACAATTCCTACTTTAACAACTCATTGTTTTTAGAAGACATGTCTAGTAGAACTGCCTTTACATAGTCTTTTGAATTTCCATTCACATCACCCATCTCGATATCACTAGACCCATCATGGCCTATTTACTCCTCCGTAGAAGCCCTCCTATATTTGACTTCCCTAATAATTAGACCATCATTAAGTTTCTCTCTTTGTTTATTTTTATCCATAATACTTACACTAGTCTCCTTCATTTTAGGCATAGATATCTCAACATTAATTGCCTTCTTTGTGATAGGATTTCCATACCCATTTTTGGCTCCTTTTTCCTTATCCACTCTTACATTAGATTGATTAATTTTCCTATCAGTTGTCACTTTTGGAATTTTTAATCAATAGAGAATTCCTTATCCATTATGCCACTTCATAATGCACAAAGTTCTTTATTTCTTCAGTTTTTCTAGCAATAGAAAACATTTTAAGTAAAAAAATAAAGTGGCCTTACAATCACAGACTATATCCGCCAGAAAATGAGCTGCCTCTGAGTTGCCCAGCCAGTGACAGTTCCAACTTAAAAAAATTCATTCTTTCTAAATGTCCAGTTGAACTGCCTTGATATAGTCTTTTGAATTTTCATCACATCACCCATCTCTATATCACTAGGCCCATCATGGCCTATTTGCTCCTTGTAGAAGCCCACCTACATTTGACTTCCCTAATAATTAGACAATCATTAACTTTCTCTCTTTGTTTATTGCCATCCATAATACTTACACTTGCCTCCTTCATTTTAGGCATAAATATTTATACATAACTGCCTTATTTGTGATAGGATTTTCACACCCATTTTTTACTCCTCTTTCCTTATTCACTCTTACATTAGATTGATTACTTTTCCTATAAGTTGTCATTTGTGGATTTTTTGTAATCAATGGAGAATCCCTTATCCATTATACCCCTTCTGCCTTTACTTGGTTGTTCTGACCCCTTTCTCAAATCTCCAACGAGTCATTCTGCTTGGCTTTACCGCCTTCTTAATCAAATGTCATTGTACAAATCTCTCACCATGTCGAATCCTCCCATAAGTCAAACAAAATATAGGAAGGCACTCATACCAAAAGAGAACCTCTACTCCATTCCCCCACCCTCTTTTGTTGATAAAATAAGTCGTTGTAGCAATTTAGTCAAAGGAACTTGTGCTCAAACTTTCAGATAACTCCTCTTGCTTTCGAAATTATTATCTGCAACTGCCTCTATGAATCCTCTTGCAAATGCATCTATGCTTTGACATATAGATCGAAATGGAATCCTACTAGTATATTATGTATCTGCACATGTGTTTCAGGGCCTACCTTGGGTTAACTCACTGGAATATTTACACATGATTATAAAATGTCCATGGTCCCCCATCCGTTGCATGACGTACATCTACTTTATGTGACACCTAAATTCTCTTTACGATTTTTAATTAATAAATATGTCTTTTTGACGAAAACTGATATAATTTTTTTTACAAAGTCCAATGCATAAAATAAATCTAGTTATCAAAATATTAAAACATTTTAAAACATAATACTTTGAGATTTTTTATGAGTGAAGAATCAGTGAAATACATTTACATGTCTATATAAATAAAAATGTAACATATTTTATACAATCCAAGTTTCAACTATCTAGGATGGAATATCTCGCAAAATATATACGCATAACCAAATCGTAAGGAGCACCGCCGACCTTACCAAACCAAATCTCGAACTTGAATTTGTAGGTCTCTACTTGCAGTCCATAACAATCTTCTTAATGCTCTACCGCATTATACAAAAAAACAATATGATTTGTTAGTTTACAACTCCATAAGCATTTATCTTTATTGAGTGTATATTAAACCCTCTTAGTGTTTTCATACTTAATTATTCATTATGTATATGTTTTGTTGCTACACAGTGGTGCCTCCTGCCTATGTCAACCTCTTACAAAAGAAAATGCCTTGCACGCCCATCGTGTAAGCTGCAAACTAATTATAAGAGGATGACACGGTCCCATTGAAATCACTCCCCCATGTTAGTCCCCTATACAACTATTAAAAATTCGTAAAATCATATAATAAAGATAATTTATGGCAAAGTGTTGCCATTAATGTGCTTTATATTTTAAACTTGAATAATAATTAATCTATAAAGAAAATACAAAAGGGTTAAGATTAATGAAGTTAATCCTACTTAATTTTTGCATTTTTATTTAGTACATGTTAATAAGAAACACTTTAAAAGATTCAAAAGAAAAAGAGTGCTTGATTTTAACCTTGCGTCTTATAATACATGTGAATTTTGTCTATAAGGCAAAATGAACAAAAGTCTTTTCAATAAGTTCAGTGAAAAGATAAATGTGCAAGCTGGAACTAATACATAAGTAATTTATGGCATAAGGGCTAAAGGAATGTATATAAAAAAGTATAAATTAAAAGTTTTGAGAAGTTTAGGAAGTTTAAAACGAAGTGGAAAAAAACTTGACAACTGTATTAAAACCTTCGATTGGATCAAGATGGCAAATGCATAAGTCAAGAACTTGATGATTATCTATGAGAGTGTAGAATAATTACATAACTCACTCCACTCAGAATACCTGAAAGGAATGGTATGTCTAAAAGGAGAAGTTGAAATTTGTTCAATATCTAATAAGTTTTACTAATAAAACTTCAATGAAAGCCAAGGTGAAGACACCATATGAGATATAGTTAGGCAGTAAACCAAAAATCTTTCCTTAGGAGTTGAGGTTACAGATCACATGTTAAGAGATTAAGTGTGGACAAACTATTTGCCAAAAGCTAAAGTGTTTGTTGGCTATCCTAAGAGATAAAGGGATACTATCTTACTATCCTAACAAGAACAAAGTCTTGGTTTCTCAGTAGGTAATTTTCTTAGAGAAAGACTAGATTTTAAGAAAAATAGTGGAAGTAAAATAAAACTTGAAGAAATTCAAGTGTGACAATCTCCGTGTCGAGAAGAATCATTAGAGGCAGAGGAGAAATAACAAGGAATAGTGTGACGCTCAAAACCATTTTATTTATTTTTTTTAAATTACTTCACTAAATAAAAACCCAAATAATCTCTTTGCATTTTCAAACAACTCAAAATATAAAATAAACTTGAAAATCCTCAAAACATAAACATGTATATAAGATATGTGCATACATACTATGTGTATATATACAAAGTCATTTACAAAATATGATAACCTTCGTATGAGAAAAAATAGTATAATAGCTGTTTATATTTTCCCAAATTTTTCCTCACAGAAGTCATCAAAATATGTTTCAAAATTTCCTCATATGTGAAAATGATATGAACAACGAAATCCAAATTCAAAAGGAATGGATCCACGATCTCACAGCTAACAGTCCAAAAGGTAGAGTGGCTTCTAGGAATGTGATCCCCTCGTAGTTGACAATACCCTCTTTAATTTCATGTATGCATAATGTAGATATGTATATTTCATGTATCAACAACAACTTCATCACCTCAATCAACACATGTATTGATATTTAACATTTTAGCCATAAAAATGGCATATTGAAGGTTCGTCCTCTCCATCAAATCACATAATTCAATAATTCCATTCAACTCATCAAATTTCACTTACGATATTCAGTCAATATAATTTCACATTTTTGTCATTGTAATCAACAATTTAAACCAACATCATCATCATAATGTTGAATCAATCAATATCACACCCACCATAGGAATAATTCCTCATGATTTTAATATTACTTCAATCAACAGTCCGTAACATAGCTCTTTTCAAGTATCATCATTCCTACAAAACACATATATTCTAAATAATTGTAATATCAATTTTCTCTTTCAACACAATTAATCATTCTCTCATTTTCCTTTCTCTTTTCCCTAATACCCTATACACAATCATTTATCAAAAATCCATTAAAAATAAAAAATTTACTACGCTCAACCATCCATTGTTAGTTCTACAACCTACCCAACTCGATTCAACATATTTTTCATCTAAAATTTTATCCATAATACACAATATCCATTATTTTCTCAACTTAATCAAGTAAACAAGATTTTTAATGCGTTCTTACCTTGATTTGGATTTTTCTCAAAAATTTTGAGGCTCCTTTACGCAATATGAGGGTGATGTTTGCTCGATTTTTTGTGAAAAAAATGTGTGGGGCAAAACTCTTTTGTTGGGATTTTTATTGAGCCTTATTCATTTTCATTGTGTATTTATACATTTAAAGTTTTTTTAAAGAGGACACGACTTGCCCACACGGCCGTGTCAAAGGGTCGTGCCCTTAACTAATCGACACACGGTTAGGTGGAACGATCATGTTTATTGGTCGTGTCCCTTATTCAAATGCAGTTTGTGGCATAAAGTCGAGCCATGTTGTTGATTACCTGGAACTAGGGGTGAGAAATGGTTGGGTTGGGAGGTGATTTTCAGACCAAACCAATTGTGGCGGGTTGGAAAAATGACAAACCAAAACAAACTAATCATTTCTTGCAGACCAAACCAAACCAGACCACTCTTAGCGGTTTGAATTTGTCGGATTGACAGGTTGAAAGCAGGTGCAAAATTCAATTTAATTCTCTTAAATCGTCTTTTTTTAGTTTAATAATAATACTTTTTTTTACTTATGATATTTCTGTTTCTTACTAAAATTATAATTTTAAATATAATATTATAAAAATAAAAATTTTAATGAAAATTTCAAAGTTTAAACTTAACAAACATTATAAACATAAAATATAGCATTATTAAAATAAAATTTATATAGTGGTCGGTTCGATTTGGGTTAGGGTTGAGAATCCTCCAACCCAAAACCAAACCGAACCATGGCGGGTTGGAAAAATTTCAAACCACAACCAAACCAAACAGCCAAAAAACCAATAAAAGCTGTTTGGTTCAGGTTGGTTTCGATTTGGAGTGTTTGTTTTGGTTTTTTTTGCTCACCCCTACCTGGAACCTCTATGTAAATCACACGACCCTGTTCTAATGGCCATGTGTGGAGCTCAAATTTTTAAAGCAAATTCCTCAATTTGAACTCACAATAAAATAAAAGTAGAATCAAATATAAATATTTCTTTATAAAACATAAGACTGTCCAAAGATATATTTATATCACGTGCGAAAAATATTGAAAATTATCCAAACCACATATATACATAGTATATACAATCTGAAAACCACAAAAACTGAAACAAATGTCTCCGGAGCTGGACCTCACTAGTACATCGCAAATGCCTCTGATCACAGTCAATCTGGTCCACTCGCAGCTACCTACGATCTGCACATCATTTAAACAATGAAAGTGGTGAGTACAAAGATATACTCAGTAAGTGAATCACAATTCATTAAGAATAAATGAAATGCAGGGGAACAGAACGGGTCGTGCCGGATGAACACGAGGGCGTGCTCATGTCAATCTCCCAAACAATACATCGTGCCAAATCAACACGAGCCGTGCTCAAGTGTTAATTTTCCAGGCAACATGATCGTGTCAACTATGAACATGATACCGTGCTCATAATCACTACCCAGATTACCCAAACACGAGGGCGTGCTGGACAGCACGAGGGCATGCCAAGCTTCTGTTTTACACTTTAAATTTCTGATTTTTATGTATGTTGAGTTTTAGTCATGTGCTTCCAATCATATACATTTCTAGTATATCATACATGTTATATGTACATTCAAAACATGATTTTAAACTCAATTAAGAGTAAAGCCAATCAAGAAGCACAATGTTTCACATATACCATTTCAAGCATACAAGATCGTCACTCAACAATACACCAAACATAATAGCTCAACAACATTATACATGTCCAACATCCATTATCACATAATCAAGTTTAATAAGCCAGCAATGAATGCCACATAATCACGTATGCACATGCACACACATTTCCAAAGATGAATGCCCGGGGCTTACATATCTCCAATAACCGACCTCGAGGGCCACGACTATATAGGCCAAATATTGATCATAAAGATCGCAACCTTAAAGGCCAAATCACATCATCGGCCACAAGGGCCACGACCTCAAAGGATCAAATATGCTCACACACACATGCTACAAAGCAATCATATGCTTCCATTTTCATCGTAAATAACATACGACTATCTAACACGACATAAAGTCAATCGAGCATGCAAATAACATCATTTCAATCATGAGCATATCTACACAATTCATAATCACATATGAATCAATAACATAAGTCCAAATCTTCCTTAACAATAACTTTAGCTAATTAAAGCTTTTAATGAGTTATGATTAAGGAAAATCCCTAAGTTTTTTAACACTTATATCGTAAGTGTACAAAATCACTTACCTCAAAAAAGTGCAAATCTAGCACCGCTTTCCATCGACTAACCGCTCGGCTCACAATCGTCTAGATCCTCCTAGACAATCAAATATTCCACAATCAATCATTTAATCCATTCACCATAATTCTTTCAACCTAAACCATTTCCAGCCACTAATCTCAGCTTAGAAATCATTCTAACATTGCTGCCAACCAATCAAATCAACCCTCCAAGCTTAAGGAAATATTGAAACTTACCTTTAATAGACTTGGGATTGATTTTGGCAAGAACTAAGATGTTTCTTGTTGAATTCTCCCTCTAAAATCATCCTCTAGGGTTTCCTTCACCAGCTGCTAGCTTAATTCTCTGTGCTTGCAAATGGATTGAATTAGAACAGATTACGCGATATGTCGTGCCGTGAAATCTCAGCACGAGTTCCTGTTCCCTCGTGCACGATCTCGGTCTGCAAGTATTTCGACACGCGGCGTGTCAATATTTCTAGGTTGAGCTCGAGTTCATGCTCGTCTGCACCCATGAGCATGGGGCGTGCTGCAAGAGCGTGCTGACTTCTTTTTTTTATAAATCTTACCTAAATCGATCCGATTCGATCCCGTTTTAATGTATTTTCAAAATATTTAAATTCCAATAATTTTCAAGATGTTACACCACGCCTACCATGTGGGTCACCTGGAACCCCTGTGTCAAGCACACGACCAGGACACGAGTGTGCTACTCTTGAATTTCTTAACCTGGCACTTATAATTTAATTGCCAATTACCCAAATACATTATTTAGCATTGTTAAACAATAAATTTGGAGGTGTTACAAGAACTTTGTGGTTTACCTTTGTAATAAGTATTGTTCCTAACGTCTCAAGAGAGTTTAGATGAATATGAATCTGAATGTATATGCTATAAGTAAACATCTCTATTTTTTTGTCCCTTTCATGACAGATTACTCTATGACATTGTCTGTGGTTTGAATTTAATGTTCTCACTTGTTGTTTGGTGGCTTCTACTTAACAGTGAAACAAATATCAACAAAATTTAGACCATACAATCAAAAAATAAAGTGAGTAAAAAGCTTGCGAGATATGAAGTTCATAAACAATTAATAAATAAAATGAGTAGAAAAGGTTTTAAACGTCTTACTCACGAATTAAAATGACAAGAAAATCCTATGGCATATCAATTTCTTATGCAATGAAAAAATGAAGTAGAAAATCTTGGAAAAAAAAAGCTCTCTCGCGATCAAAAAATTAAGTTAGTAGAAAAAACTTGTAGAATATTAAGTTCTCACACATCATTAAATGAAATGAGTAAAAACGCTTGAAAAAAGCTCTCGTGCGATCAAAATAAAGTGAGTAGAAAGCTTACAAAAAATTGAGCTCTCACATTACTAAAAAAATGAAGGGAGTAAAAATGTTTGAAAATAATCAAGCTCTCATAGGATCAAAAAAATAAAGTGAGTAGAGAAACTGATAGGATATTAAGCTCTCACATGATCAAAAATAGAGTATACAAACTTGCAAATCACCAAATTCTTATGCGAACAAAAAAATGAACTGAGTAGAAAAGTTTAAGGAGAAAAGCCCGTATTCTGTTGATAGTAGAAGCAGACTATGGCAGATAAGGGTGAAATATGCTGATTCATTGAAAAATACACACATTTATGGAGTGTCAGTTTGAATGTGTTGTATTTTTTTCTCTGCATTATGGACAGATTAGATTATACAGTTGGGGCCTAGACCGTGCCTTAAGTTACATGACTGTCTAACGGGCCTATGACATGAAAAATTATGTTTTGTAGGAATCTTTTTTGTGCACGTAAATCAATCTTTTAACATCACTTTTATGCTATTAGCCATCAAAGCAATAGAGAATACTCTCTCTGCTATAAACATAAATCATATTGATCACGCGATGTAAATTTTGTATTATGTGATTGTTTTTGTTCTTATTATTCCACAATCTATTGCTTAATTTTCTAAGAAAGGAAGAAATGAGAAATGAGTAATAATTCTTTTAGGATTTATTTATATGTAATTGTTATGAATTTAATCATACCATTTAAGAAAACTAAGTCAAACTTTGAATGTTAAAATGGTTTAGTAGTGACTTGGATATGAATGATACTTTTTAGTAAAAAAATGAAAACAATGATTCTCAAGATTAGGTGAATTTTTTATAACAATCCTTTAAATATGACTAGATTGAAACAATTAATTAATGTTAATATTGAAATTGTTGGTTGGACTTAGTGGATCGAATCAACGAAAATCAAGCCTTATTCATCCTATAAACAATGTTATTTACCATTGACAAATAATGGGTACTAAAATTTAGAGGAGTAAGGGATTTCAATTCCTCAACTTATTCAAGGGTCCACTAATAGCATTCTCTTTTTCAGGTCAATTTACACATATACCACTTTTAAAGTACCATTTTCCATAAATGACATCTTAGGAAAGAAATTCCAAAAATGTCATCTTTGATGATTCTATTCCCTATATTACCACATATAAGGTTTTTTTACATTTTTTCTAGGAGTTGTCATCTTATAGTCAACTTGTAGTAAAAAAAATAAAGATGACAACAAGTTGACAAAATGTTAAAACAAAAAAATTAAAAAAATAAATAATCAAACCCTAATTCCCAAATCAGTAATACCTACTGTCGTCAAATTCCTTCAAATTGAATACAAGAACAAAGTCAACCGAAAGTTGACAAAAAATTGACTACAAAGATGACAACAAGTTGACAATAACTCAACAAGTAAAACTCTATTTTTCAAACAAAAAACATGCATTACTGTCAACTTAATTATAC
>CANYCX012168521.1:0-11847 GCA_948193385.1 Breynia disticha f. nivosa | reverse complement strand
ACTTAAAAAGCTAGATCTAGATCTACCTTACACTTAATTATACTTAAATGAGTATAATTGTGTTCCCCTTTATTTTTTTCTGTCGTTTTATAAAGTACGCGTGGTGGATGCAGAGTACGCGTTGTCGCTACGACCACGCGTTTTTTCATCCCTACTGCGCGTGCTCCCTTATTCCAGAAAATATATTATTTATTTATTTATTTATTTTATTTTTTACTAATTCATTTTCATATCAACCTTAATTCAACCTTATTTCAACCATATATTATTATTATTATTTCCATAATTTAACGTTATTTATCTACGAAAAATTTCCAGGGCGTTACAGTTGACAGCACCCTTTACAAACAAACTGTTGACAACTTAATGTATTTAACTGCTACAAGACTAGATATAATATTTTTTATGAGCTTGATTTGTAGATTTATGGAGAATCCAACCAAGAAGCACTTATCTATGGCAAAGAGGATCATGTGTTATTTACAAAACACTAAAGATTATGGGTTGTACTACAAAAAGTGTGAAAAATCACATTTTTTGGGGTTTACTGATAGTGATCATGCAAGAGATAAGAGTGATAGGAATAGAACTTTTGGCTTTATTTTTATGTTGGAATCTATAGTGTTTATTGGTCAATATCAAAAAACAACCCATTGTCACTTTGTCGACTACCAAATCTGAGTTTGTGGCAACTGTGGCATGTGTGGGTCAAGCTATTTGGCTTAGAAGAATTCTTGAAGAGTTAAATTTCAAACAAATAGGAGCTACAATTCCACCATTAAACTCTCAATAATTTTTTCTTTTATGGTCGTAGTAAACATATTGATGTGAAGTATCACTTCTTGAGAGATTTCAACGATGAGGGAGTAATTGATCTTAAGTTCTATAGAGGTGAAGAGCAAGTGGCTGACATATTTGCCAAACCACTTAGATTGAGTTCTTTTCTTAATTTGAGAAGTTTGATGGGAGTTTACAGCTTGAAGAATGACATGAGTGCTATTGATGAGTAAACTGATAAGATAAAGGTTCTCTAGTTTAAGAGAGGGATTGTTAAGATAATTCTTTGTGTTTTTCTTATCATTTCTACAATTTTCTATTGGTGGTCAAATTTTGTCCAAGTCTTCAGCAATATAGTTATAGTGGGCAACGTGATTTAGTGTTCTTTGTTTCAATAAATATATTAGAATATTAGTTCCTCATTTTTCTCTTGTTTGTTATGCACTTGCGTATATGTATGGCATTTCAAAGTTATGAATAATAAGTGAGAAAATGTATTTTCTCCTCGATTCTTTTTTCTTCTCTGTTGACAATTTGCATAGAGTTGTTAATGTTGCTTATCAACTCTTACTGATGAGACATTGTTTTGTTTTACAGTGATATTAATATAGCTTGTGTAATGGTGCAAATGTTATCTTCATTGCTCAAATGCATTTTCTAATCGATCTTGAGTGTGGATTTGTTACTATGATCTTAATTCGAACAGTGATTTCAATATTTCTTGAAGCCTCAAGACTTTTGGGTCAAGTTGATACTAATAAACAACTAAAATAAATGACACAATAAAAGTAATCATCATGAGAACAACTAGTGTGAAACATAATAGTGCAAAAAAATTAATTGAATTGAGTAACCAAGCTAAAGTTAAGGGTGTATTAAGTAAAATTAAGTTAAGTAAAATTGTGTGAAATGTAATGTGCCAAGTAAAACCCAATCGAACTACCAGACTATGTAAAGTGCGCAAAAGTAAACCCAATCAAACCCTAAAACTAACACTACTCTGTCAAACTCAATAATTTACTAAAGTTGTAAAGTCGAAGTAATCGATAACCTTGAAACATTTTTCTCTCTGTTGGGTTAATCGAGCAGACTAAACTAAATAACAATGCAATGCCCTAAAAATATTATAAAAAATCAGCAAAAAAATGGCAGAAATTTGATTACATGGTGGCTTATGCTTTTGATGTTCGTCCATATTATGTTTGTGAACTAAAATTGTAAGAAGCATATGAATTGCTTGATGATGATTACATGGTGTTATGTGAAGAATGAATTGTGAGCATTGTGTGGTTAGAAACATGTGATATGTGTTTGAATTGTGTTATGGAGATGACTGATGTTGAGATTGGAAATATGGCATTTCATACATTCAGGATATGTGAATGAGCATGAGCATGATCATTATTGTGTGTTCATGATAAGGAGGACTGGCCCAACTGAGCAAAAGCTCGTTACTATTGGGGGGATTGGCCCAACTGAGCGAAAGCTCGACATTATTAGAGGATTGGCCCAGCTGAGCGAAAGCTCTTTATATTATTAGGTGGATTGGCCCAATGAACGAGAGCTCGGATTATATAAGGGGGATTGGCCCAAAATTTCACGAGAGTGAACTCTCTCACGCTTGTAGGAAAGGCTCTTGGGCATGTATTTGTGTGAATTGCATTAGCATTTGATGATACCTACATTCGCATTGTGATATGGACTTGGTTTGGATATGAAGTTAAAATGTATGTGGAATTTTATGTGTTTGAGTTAATGTTATGCAATGTGGTGAATTATGTCTTAATGTGAATAGCGATGGTGAATATTGCTTGAATTTTTTTTATGGATATGACTATGTCAATTGGTGTGGCTTGGCTAATGCTATGAATTATATGTGTTGATGAATATAACTCGGTTGTGCTTGATAATTGATTAATGATTCAATGTTGAAATTAGATGTTGTTAAGGTTATAGTTTGATGAGAAATGTTTATGATGTTATGTTGAGTTTGTGCGAAATGTTAAGTAAATCAAGTGGGACATATTGTGCTTTAAGATTTTTATCTTATGGATATTGGTTGAGAAATGTTGTTTAATTTTGAGATTGATTGATGTGGAATGTTAAGTGTTAAAACTGTTGTTTTTAGGTTTCTAGGAGGTTAGAACGGGTTGGGGAACAGCCTATGCAAACTGTTCCTCCAGCCGTTCTAGTTTCAGTGTAAAGGCTACAAGGGAGAACGGCCAGAAGAACGACCAGACCATGCCGTTCCCTTTGTTCTGGTGGCCTAAAAATGAAATAGTTTAAGAAGTGAATGATATAGAACGGGTTCTCTAACGATTAAAAACACCTAAAAGATTATATTTGACATGACAACAGTGAGCCATTAGGGATTTTAGGCACGAATGCGGCTTTGTGTTCCACGAGCACACCCGTATTGGTCGAAGGTTCCCCTGCTCCTCAGCTTAACAACGATAGGGTTTCACTTACTGAGTATTTTTATATACTCACCTTTGTTTTGCTGTTGAATGTGTGTAGAGCGGCAGTAGGGTACTCGGGACTCATTTTTTGGGCGGGCTCAGGTGGTGATACGTGACACCATAAGTTGGCTCGTAACTCGTATTTTGTTTTGTTTTTATACCACTTTTGCACATCTATACACATAGTAGTATAGATAGTTGATTTCCATGCATTGTTTTAAACCATAGCCACAACTTCCGAATATGACGATGTTTTGTACAAACTTTATTACTAGCCGAAGTTTAAAATGAATGCATGTTTATTCTTGATTTCATTAAGAGTGACCTCATCATTTATTTTATGAAAAAAAGGTTGCCAAAAATCAAAATTTAGTTGAAAAAGAACTTTACGAATTTGAGCGTCACAAATAACTAGTGCAGAAAACTAAAAGCTACACTAAGAAAAATAAGGATAAATATTGAAATACAATGATTTGCAGTCAAAGATTTTTCTTGTGTCTTTGTGATCCATATGTACTACATTTTTATGGACGTCTTAGCAAAATACTTTGACGATTACTTCATGTTTGAACAGTTGTTTAGAACCACTAATAGTTCTAAAGGGTGATTGAATAAAGCTATATTTACTTTGCTTTTGCAGAAATTGAAAGATTCAACAAGAACACACAATGTAGAGTTGTTCAATCCTAACACCTAAGTCTACTACCTAAGCTCCTACTTAGTATTTTGGCAAGCACTTCCTATTACCTCACTTTCAATCTTAGTGAGAACTTCCTTACACACTTAATTTCTGGCTCAAGCTATCTTACACATTAATTTGACTTACAGCTTAAATCCAACCTTATAGCAATGTTGAACTATTTTAGGACACTAAAAAAAATACAACTAGTTGTGCTATGAGAAAGGATAGACTATAAGCTCACAACTTCTAGCATAAGTGAATGGTTTTTCAATACAGGAGAAACTTTAAGGGCACTATTTATTGATAAGTACTTGAAGCTTGTGAATAGTTATTTATTAAATAGTTGTTGTCTCTTCTAAAGTCTCTCATTTTTTATAGCCGTTGGCCACAAAGTTTGCCCTAATTGGTTGCCTTGAGAATAGTGATTTTTACTGCAGAGCACTTTTTAGTCGATCGACAATCCTTCTAGTCGACTGACAGCTTTTCTTCTAGCTGACTGAAGATTCTTCTACTTTAGTAGTTTGATGTTCTGGTCGAATGGAAACTTGCCTGGTTGATTGAATTTTCAGCAAATCATTTCAGTAGCTATTTCAACTTTTGTCTTACTCTACTAGCACTTCTCTGGTCGACTAGAATTCTTTAACTTCATTTCAGTAGCAAATTCAATTTTTGTCTACTCGGCCAGCAATGTATTGGTCGATTGGAATTTATCTACTTTGGTCGACTGGGATTTGCTGGTAGACTAGAATTGGATTTTCAAACATTAGCATTTAAATTTGAACTTCAATCATTACCGTGTCATCATAAGTCTGATATGATTATGTCCACTAAGCGTGTGTTTAGACGTCAGATAGCTGTTATAATCAATTTTTGGCTGAGGACCACGATCTACTCAACTATAATTCTTCTGGTTGACTAGAATGTTGTTCATCCTTCTTACTTGACTTCAATTCTATTTTAGTCAGGCCTAGACATATTCTAGTCGATTAGGAATATTCACCATCGACTAGAATGTAGTACCAGATTATCTTTTGACCATTTACTTGATTTGCTTCCACCATTCATTAACCTATTGATTTAACTTATCCTCTAGATAATTTTTATCAAGTTCATAGATTTTACATATTATCAAAATACAGAAAGGACTTAATGTTCACCACCATTGTTTAGTAATCTCCCCCTTTTTGATAATGACGAAACACTTATGAAACTGATAAAAATGGGATCACAAGGGAAATAAAACTTCATAAATAAAGGATAAAACTTGTCATAACGTTAGTAACCAAAGAAAGCTTATTAAACAATTTAAATATGTATTCATACATTTAAGCTCCCTCTCAATGTCATCTCTCTTATTTCAATCATTCAAGCATAAACTCTATTCGAATAAATCAATCAAGTGTTTGTCAATTAATTTCCATTTTATTTTCCCCCTTTTTAGCATTAATCAAAAATAAGGAATTAAGGTGAATAATACTCAAAAGCATGAAACAACATAATAGTCAAAATCATGAAGCATATAAATCATAATAGAGAAATGTCAAACTAACGACAGTGCATAGTCAAATCTCATAAACAAAATAAAGAAATATCAAACATTATGAAATGAAAGATGAGTATGTGTATAATGAGATGTTTTGGTCTAGTGTTCTATACTCCAAACTATGGACGAGCCACATCATCGCCCAATTTACACATAAGCATATCCCATATTTTCTCGATGGTGCAAGAAACTTTCTCAATCATTTTTCCTGTGGAGCTCAACTCTCCACGAATCTCAACTCTCATCTCTCCCATCTCATTTTGAATATCTTCAAAATCCTTTTTGAGAGCCCTTGAGTCCTGAGTTCCCACATTACTTTTCCTCACAAAATTCCTCCAAGGGGTAACATTTGGAAGTGATGTTCCTTCATCAAATAGAGTGAGATTGAGGGTCCTAGCATGAGGTTTGTACGTCCATCCCATCTTTTTTATTTTGAGAAGTTTCATTGTTGTGAAATTCATATTGGTATCTCTCCAATTTTGTTAAAATCAAGTAATCGTCTTGCTCTCACGATCAATCCTACACATCTCTAGAATCCTCGTGATATGTGCCCCAAAAGGCATATCACATTGTTTGGTCCATGAGACCTCTTAATTGGGAAATGTTCCACAGAGTCACTTGAAGAGTTTCCCCTAGCCATTTGATAGGAAAAAGAGAAGTGTGCTTGTTTTGGGGTATTGTGAATGTGTTGAAGGGAAATATGAGTGATTTAGGTAAAATGGGGTAATGGGTTATGTGTTTTTTATGAAGATTTGAGGTTTGAAGAGTGTATTTTGGGGTTTGAGAGAAGAAGGGTCGAGGTAATTAAGGGTTTGAGAGAAGACGGGTTGAGGGAATTAGGGTTTTAAGTAAGAAGGAAAGTAGGTTTGTCGTTCTTTTTATTGGTCTGAACCCATTCTAGTCGACCAGAGAAAGTCATTGTCGACCAGGTTGTCAAAATTTACTCGACCAACATAATGATAGTCGAGTACACTAAATTGCAAAAAAACCTTCTAAAGCTATTGACCAGAATTCCACTCGACTAGATATAGTTCTACTCGATCAGGGTATTCCACTCGATCAATAATTTTCTCACTCGAGTAGACTGTGCAGACCTAATTCCATAAGCAAATATGCTACAGTGTTCTAGTGACCTACCCGACTAGACTCTTTCTTAGTCGACTAGAAACGTTCCACTCGAGTAAGACATCCAAGTTACTCAACCAAAATCTTGTTACTCGACCAGATTCATCCCAGTGCTGATCTTATACAAAAAAATGATTTAAGGTTGATCTAAGGTTGTAACATGTCTAAGGCAAATATCTCCTTTAAGTGGAGTGTACCAAAAGAATGATTTCAATGTACATGAGTATGAAAAAAAATGATGTATTCAAAATGGCATAAAATGCAATACTTATCACAAAGAGTTCCAATCGCACAGGTGAAGTCTTAGCTTAATGTCATTGAACTATTCTTCTTTAAGTGGCTCAATTAAGATATCTACTAATTGATCTAAGGTTGTAACATGTCTAAGGCAAATATCTCCTTTTAAATGATGATCACGAATGAAATGATGTCTAATTTCTATGTATTTCATTCTACTTTGCAAAATAGGATTTTTACTTAAGCTTATTGCTCTAGTATTATCATAATAGATAGAAACATTAGATAGATTAATTCCATAATCAAGCAATTCATGTTTTATCCATAAAACTTGAGCACAACCAGTTCCTGCGGCTATATATTCGGACTCGTCGTGGATATTGCTACACTCACTTGTTTCTTACTTGCCCATGAAATCAATGACGAACCTAAAAAATGACATGTGCCACTAGTACTTTTTTATCAATCCTACAACCATCAAGATTTGCATCACTATAAACATACAAATCAAAGCTTTCACAATAAGGATACCATAAACCATAATCAATAGTGTCACTCAAGTACCTAAAAATCCTTTTGTAAGCAATAAGAAGTGGTGTTTTAGTACATACCTCTATATAGCTTTTGATCAACATCTTCCTCTTCTTCATACTTCTCAAGATTTAGATTTGATGTTATGGGAGTCTTTACACTTTTACATTCTTGCATGTTGAATTTCTTCAATAGTTCTTTAGTGTACTTACTTTGGTGTATAAATATTCCACTAGAGAGTTGCTTAATTTGTAGTCCTAAGAAGAACTTGAGTTCTCCCATCATACTCATTTTAAACTCACCTTTTATCAATTCACTAAGTTCCTAGCACAAAGAAGGGTTAGTAGCACATAAAACTATATCATCAACATAAATTTAAAAAATCAGCATATCATCATCAATTTTCTTAATGAATAAAGTGTTGTCCACTTTGCCTCTTACATAACCATTTTGGGTAAGAAAATTACTTAACCTTTCATACCATGCCCTTGGAGCTTGTTTCAACCCATTTAGTGCTTTGTTGAGTTTGTACACATAATTTGGATGTTCATGATATATCCTTTCAAGATAGCACTCTTCACGTCTATTTTTTGAAGCTTTATTTGTTTGTGAGACGCAAAAGCACACAAGAGTCGTATTGCTTCCAATCTCGCCATTGGTGCAAATGTCTCCTCACAGTCAAGTCTTTCTTCTTGGTAAAGTCCTTGGGCTATCAATCTAGACTTGCTCTTTACCAGTTCTCCATGTTCATCATATTTGATTTTGGTTACCCACTTGAAACCAATAATTGTTTTGTCCTTTGGTGGTGGCACTAGCTCCCAAACTTGATTCCTTTTGAATTGATTTAGCTCTTCTTGTATCGCTATCACCCAATGCACATCCTTAAGTCTTTCCTTTATGTTATTTGGCTCAATGAGAGAAACAAATGTCGAATTACTCATGGCCTAGTTGATTTTTTTCCTTTTCCTTACCCTATCTTCAACATCTCCAATCATTTGATCCATTGAATGATCCTTCATGTTCACCCAATTCTTAGTCGTGAGATCTTCTGTAACTTTTCATCTTTGACTTCCAACTCATCTATCGTTTCTTGAATTTCTTAAACCTCATCATCATCTTTTGTACCTACATTATCAAAACCAACCACCTTCCTCGAGGTGAGATCATATCATCAAATTTCACATGTATACTCTCTTCTATTACCTTAGTTCTATTATTGTACACTCGATATGCCTTACTGCTTAATGAATAACCAAGATGTAACATTCTGGATATTTTTTATCGTTAAATGACAATAAATAAATGTTTAAACATCAATATATAAAGATTGATCAAATGTTAATATAAGGTTGACACGAAATAAACGAAGAAAATCGAAGAAATACTGGACAAGTGGAGTACGCGCGGTGGACAGCCGTGTATGCGCACTCGTGCCGACCACGCGTACTACACCTTCCACCACGCGTGGATTGCTGTTTTGCTTGAAAATTGTTTAGAACGAACAATCGAGAAACGAGAGAAACTTATAATTGCTAAACTGCAGTTCCAGAGCAAACAAAAAACAGAGAGAGCAGGGAAAAGTGAGAAATTACTCAGGGGAAGTGATTTGGAGATTTATTTCTTGTGATCATCATCCTAAGGGCTAAGATAAGTAAAGTTAGGTTTACTTAAGGTTGATTTAAGGCATATGGTTTGTTATTTGTTGATTGATATGAAGTTTTGGTTGTGGGAAATGATGGAATAAAGTGTAAGAGACTTGAATTGATTGTATGTATGTGTTAGGAAGGAATTGAAGAAGGAAAGTTGATGGAAAAGAGTGAAAATCTAAGGTTTAGTGAAGGTTTACAAATGGTTGACTGCTGGATTTTGGAAACATTATTAGTTATATGTTTGAATGGAGAATTATGCTGGAATGACATGATTAGAACTTGAATGAATGTGTTAATGATTGGTAATACATTGTATATGGTTATTTTTGTACATGAGGATCTGTACGACTGTTTGAGGGATTTTGATTCGGGGTTTAGCTTATTGCTTTTGCTTGTTTCGAGGTAAGTGTTCTTACGCTTACTAAACTGATTCGTAAACTATGTTAATTAAGCTTCCTTATAAGTGATGATAGTTGGCCTATAATGAATTGTTGAGATTGCTAGAGTTAGACGAATCAGATTGAAAATGAATTGAATGAATGAATTGATGATAAGTTGATTTGGATGACTTATGATATTGAAAATGACATGATTGTTAAATGTTGACATATCGTTGATATGATACATATGTGATATGTTTTGATTGAGATGATGTGATATTGTACCTGTGTGGTATTTTCTTATTATGTGATTTTGATATACTTGCTTTGTTCTTACTGTGTGTATAATCTGCTCTGTGTGAGATGTACTATATACGGATATGAATAATCTTCATATTGATTCCATTCATAAATTTGCATATTGCATAATTGTGTGATACGAGCCTGTGTGGCATTTAATGATTATTCCTGTGTGGATAAGGACGTGTTGTGTGCTGTCCAAGACTTAGCTGTGTGCGGTCTAAAACCTTTCCTGTGTGGTACAGAGGTATTATCTTTGGGGACTTAGCTATGTACGGTCCAGAACTCGGGGTCATCCTGTGTGGATTTTTTTAGCATTATCATTTTATTGCATACATTTGCATTGATATAATTCTATAGGATCTGTGTGATCTGACTTACTATTTCCTGTGTGAGATAGAACCTGGGTGGTTCGTAATTGTTGTGTGCTATCTTGTGTGAATTTATGATTTTGATAGTATCCTGTGTGGATTGTGAAGCTGTGTTATGTTTTCTATCTGTGTGAATTGTTTGACTGGCATACGGGGATGTCGTAGGGAGAAGATAAATAGGCACGTCCTCGTGCTGATTTATATTTTTCCCCTGCACATCATTTAAGTTATATAAGCTAAGAATCCTTACTGAGTATATTTTATACTCACCCCCGTTTATTGTTTAAATGATTGTGCAGATCGTAGGTAGCTACTGTAGCTGGATGACAGAGGTGATCAGCGTTTCCAGAGCTTATGTCAGAGGTCGAGCTCCAGAGTTCATTTTTGGATATTTTGCTTTGTACATATTGTACATTTCTGTATATACACGCGACTTTTAGTTTGAAAAGTTTTCAAACTTATTTTGCTTCTGCTGGTGTTTGATATTTGAAATTTTAATAGATTGGGCCGAGTGTTTTGAGTAAATAGCGTGTATATATTTTCTCTCTCCTTTGTTTTTAGATTTTATTTCATATCATTTCTTTAAAATATAATGTTTATCAGGGAAATCAGATTTTGAAAATGAGCTGTAGGATAAGAACCAGCTCTAGAAAGGGGGGGTTTTGAATAGAGCTGGAGAATAATACCGATTTTTTGTAAATATGAAAATCAACAAGCAATGAACACGCAATATAGAGTGGTTTGGCAGAAATACTTACTCTACTACCTAAGCTTCCCACTTAGGTTTTTGTCAAACCCTTCACTATTACCTCACTTTGAAGCTCAGTGAGAACTCTGTACAAACTTGAGTTACAGCTCAAGGAACCTTACAAACACAACTTGAATTCCGGCTTAAGTTACACCTACCACAATAGTCTATACTGAACAAACAAAACAAATTTATGCTAGTTGTGCAAAGAGTACAAAGAAGAACAATGAAAGCTTTTGAATTTTGTACAAGTGATAATGTAAAAGTTGAGAGCTTTTTGTTTGAGCTTGATAGATATTCTGTAGAGTTCTCTTTTCTCTTTCTTCAGTTGTTGCTTAAATAGTAGCTCAAAGATGCTTCACTTTCTGATGTGAAAAAGTTGCTGTAGAGAACACTTGGTCGACTAATCTTCAGTTTACTCGACTAAAAAATTTCCAATTGGTCGACTAAATTTTTGTTACTCGAGTAAGATTATTCCAGAACCAAACTGTCTTGAATCCACTTACATTTTACTCGAGTAAGTTGTCTCTTGGTCGACTAATAATTTTTCACTTGGTCGACTAATCTTATGTTACTCGAGTAAGTTTATTCCAGAAGTAAACTGTCCTGATTCCACTTACATTTTACTCGAGTAAGTTAACTCCTGGTCGACTAAACTTTTTCTTGGAGCTGAACAACATTCAAATTTGAATTCTGAGATTCTTGCACTGCCCAAAGCCCACTTTAAAAAAGCTAACAGCTTTTTGTCTTCAAATTGGTCGACTAAAAATGCAGTTAGTCGACTAATATGTTCTAACCAGGCAAACTAACAGTTATTCAAACTTTTGACTTTTCAATTCGCGCTCTTGATTGTTCTGGCCCACAACTTAGTCGAGTAAGATATATATTGGTCGACTAATTTCCTCAAATCATCATTTTGACACTAAAACCTTAATTTCAAGTCGTCCCATTTTGATCCAAACTGTCTCTTCAACCTGTGGACAATATTTATCAAGTTCATTCGTTTTAAATCATTATCAAAACATAGAAAGGACGTAATGTTCAC
>CANYCX012167899.1:0-10600 GCA_948193385.1 Breynia disticha f. nivosa | reverse complement strand
ACAGAGCAGTAATCTCGTGTGAGACCAAAAGCAAGCACTTGAAAACCCTAGATTGATAGAAGAAGGTATTGAGCAAGAGAGAATGTGATTTCTTACACGAACCGACCTAGGCAGAATAAGGAAAGATCGTGTTCTTCACTTAGTGCTTATATGTGAGTTCTAAGGAGGTTCTAAGTTGCTGTGAAATGATGATTTGATGTTTATGAACTAAAATGGTTGAAAAAAACATGTAAGTGAACTAGCTTAGGGTTATTTAACATCATATGAATGGTTTACATTACTTGAATCATGATTTGGTGGACTTAGGAAAGAAATGGTTAGTCAGAAGGTTTCTATGATATTGTGATTGAATAGCTAAAGGCTGGAATTTAATGTTTCTAAGTGTGAAACAAGTTAGGATTAAGTTATTAAAAATGTTTGAATGCTTATTTTCGTATAAGAGGATCTATACAAGCTGTGGATCGAAGTTGAGCCCGACGTCAACTTCATACGATATTCGTGGTAAGTGTTCTTATACTTACGTTTGGCATTTATATGATTTATTCTACTTGATTTGGATGCAAAGGAGTAGCAATGAGCGTAATGATATGATCTAGAGGATTTATGTATTGAGTATGTTAAGCAAGCTAATTGGAATTAATTTTAGGATCATAAAATGATTGCTTTGTGTTTTGGACCTCGTGTCAACTGGGAATGAAGGGATGAGCAGGACCTCGTGTCCATTGAGCATGACCCGTGCTGATTGGAAATTCCCCTGCACTTCATTTAAACAAAAAACTTCTTATCAATTACTGAGTATTTGTATATACTCACCCATATGTGGTTGTTTATTAATGTGCAGATCATAGGTAGCTGCTACTGCTAGACCAAAGTACAGTGATAAGAGATTATCAGCGATATACGTTAGAGGTTTGGATCCAGAGTTGGTTTCAAATTTTGTACTTTGTGTTTTGATATTGTACATATTTGTACATACATGTATATACACGCATGTTTGATTTAGATTTCAAACTATTTCTTAGCTTCTGCTTATATTTGTTTTATAAAAATGCTTTGGGCTGAGTGATGATAAAAGCATGTATGTATTTTCTCTCTCCTTGATTGTTAAATGATTTTTTTATATCATTTCATTAAAATATATTGGAAAATCAAAAAATATGGTTTTAAAAATTGAGTCTCACATTTAGTGGTATCAAAGCAGGGAGTAAATTCTCTGCGGACCGTGGCAATGATTTTCATTGCTTTGTGATTTGAAAATCTGAAAGATTTGAAATCTAATTTTTGAAACAAATGGAGCCTAGCGACGTATCGCCTGATCACACAGTTGAGTCTAGAGATTTAGTTGGGGGATATGGGTTAGCCTAGTACCTTCAGTGCAGCCTACGCAGCCCACTGTACCTACAATGCCTATACCCCTTACGATTCTACATATGCTCTGTTCTAGGAGATGATGCAAAAAATGATTAGACATCATTCGAGAGGTTCTAGGAGTTAGCAAAACCTAAACATTCATAAGAAATTTGCTGAAGTGAGAAAACATAAGGCTAAGACATTTGAAGGTACGATTAATCAAGCAGAGGTAGATGACTGGTTGAGGCATACAGAGAGGATTTTGATTCGTATGAGGTGTACCCCAGAGTAGAAATTGAGGTATACCACTTCTCTACTCGAGAAAGTAGCCTGGAACTACTGGGAATTGATTTTGAATGGTTAGAAAGATCCTCCAGTGTTGACTTGAGATGACTTTTTGATGAAATTCACTGATAAGTACACTCCTCCACTATATCAGACGAAGAAAAAGATTGAGTTTCTAGAGTTAAAATAGAAGGAGATGAGGTAGAGTATGAGGTAGAGTTTACTAGGTTGTCTCGTTATGCTCTAGAGGATGCTGACACAGATCAGAAGAAGAGGGACATATTTTAGCAAGGTCTGAGGTATAATATGCATACCAAAATTTTAATGAAACCCCCTACATATGAGATGTTGATTGAGACTGCCATCAGGGCAGAGGAGCTGGTAACTAAGGGTGAGAAAATTGAGGGAAAGCGACAGAGGATTTTTGGTAGTTCCAGTTCAGCAAGTAAGAAAAAGAAGACAGATTTTAGACCATCCCATGGGACAAGTGGTAGTGTGAGTAGACAGTTCAGGAGAGGAGCGAGAGGTGGGAGGAGTTGTTCCACCAGGCCTCTTATTCCTCAGAGCCGAGTTACAGGCACATATATCTGTAGAGATGATCGACTTTACTATAAGTGTCGCCAGCCGTGACATTTTAACTGCGACAGTCCAGAGAGATGAGAGCCTCAGGGAGGAGGTGTATCGAGACAGAGTAGGGTGGGTGATGCTTGGACCACAACATCGACTGGTGGTAGCAGAGATAGAGGTGGACGAGGTTTAGGGTCTACTTTTAGTGGAAGAGCAGCCTCCAGAGGTGGGTCAGGTACAACAGGCGTATCTAGTAGAGTAGCTGTACCATCAGGGTTAGCACCACAGGCCAGAGTTTATGTTATGACGAGAGATGAGGCTGCAGAGGATTCGGACGTCATCACTGGCACTATTTCTATTTTTACAGATACTACTTTAGTACTAAATGATTCGAGTTTTACTTGTTCATTTGTGAGTGAGAGTGTAGTTGAGCGTATAATAGGTAGTATTAAGCAGCTGGAATATACAGTTTCTATTTCGATACCTGCTATTAATACAATGTTAGTTAGACACATATTGAGGCATTGTGAGTTAAGGATTGGCGAGTCAACATATGTAGCCGATTTGATTGTGTTGAGGATGGCCGAGTTTGGGATCATCTTACGGATGGATTGGCTATCCAGGAATCAGGCTATGGTTGACTGCTATTCAAAAGAGGTAGTTATTGAGGTTGATGGCGAGAAGAGAGTATTATTAGTAGGCGAGAGGAAGGTTATGCTTTCTTGTTTGATTTCAACAATTCTAGTTGTGAGGTTGATTTGAGAGGGGTACGATCCTTATCTAGCTCCAGTGATTATTCTCAATTAACTTAAAATGGAGGTTAGAGATGTGGAGATTTTATGAGAGTATCCTAAGGTATTTCCTAAGAAGTTACCATGATTGCCACCCCAGCGAGAGGCAGACTTCAGGATTGAGACTATTCTAGGAGCAGCTCCAATATTTATTGCACCATATAGGATGGCAACTGTTGAGCTGCAGGAGCTTAAGTGAAAGCTAGAGGAGCTGTTAGAGAAAAGGTTTATACGATCGAGTTTATCACCTTGGGGAGCACCAGTGTTATTTGTGCAAAAGAAGGACGGTAGCATGCGATTGTGTATCAACTATTGTCAGCTGAACAGGGTGACTATGAAAAATAAGTACCGTTGCCACAAATAGACAACTTGATAAATCAGCTGCAGGGAGCTACAATGTTCTTGAAAATTGATTTGAGATTTGGGTATTGGCAGCTGAGAGTTGAGGATAGTTCTATTACAAAAACAACGTTCAGGACTCGATACGGGCATTTTGAGTTCACGGTGATGCCAATTGGGCTGACAAATGCACCAACAGTGTTTATGGCTCTGATGAATAAGGTATTTCAGCCTTATTTAGATCAATTTTTTATTGTGTTTATTGACGATGTTCTGGTGTATTTGTGAAATAAAGAGGAGCATGGGAGACACCTTAGGATCGTGCTCGAGTTGTTGAAATCAAAAGAGTTGTATGCTAAGTTTAGCAAATGCAAGTTTTAGATGTCTAAGGTTATCTTTCTAGAACACGTGATCTCAGTAGAGGGAGTGAAACCTAATCCTAGTAAGATAAAGGCAGTTCAAGAGTGGGAAGCTTCTAAGAATTTATCTGAGGTATAGAGTTTTCTGGGTCTAGCATGGTATTACCGGAGATTCATCGAGGATTTTTCAAGGAAAGCTAGACCGATGAAAGCTTTATTGAGGAAGAATGCTCTGTTTGTCTGAAACGATAATTGTAAAGAGAGTTTTCACGAATTGAAGAAAAGGTTAGTAGAAGCTCCAGTTCTTATGTTACCTAGCCAGGGAGGCAGTTTTGTTGTATATACAAATGCATCTGGAGCTAGGTTAGGCAGAGTATTAATGCAGCACGATAAACTATTCGACATATGATTTGTAGTTAACTGTGATCATTCATGCTTTTAAGATTTGGTGACATTATTTGTACGGTGAGATGTTTCAAATTTTTACTGATCACAAGAGTCTCAAGTACATTATGACTCAGTGAGAGCTAAACCTTAGGCAGAGACGATGGATAGAGCTACTTAAGGATTACAAATGCACTATTGAGTATCATCTTGGAAAGGCGAATGTGGTTGCTGATGCTCTGAGCAAAAAGGGAAAGGAGGATGATGCTTCAGTTACTTATAGAGTAGAGTCATTGTTTGCTTTGCGAGAGTTGCAGGTGTAGTTGGATTTGATTGAGGATTAGATGTTACCAAACATCAGAGTTTGACCTCAAATGAGAGAGGTGATAGCAGCTCGTCAGAATGAAGATGATCATCTGATGCAGATTAAAAAGAAAATCGAGAGAGGAAAAATGGCTGCTTCGCACCGATTAGACGAGAATTGTGTGTTTTTACCATCGAGATCGGTTATGTGTAGCTGACATTGCCGAATTAAAGAACGAGTTCATGGTTGAGGCTCATTCTTCACCGTATTTAGTTCATTCGGGTAGTACAAAGATGTATCGGGATATGAGAGAGATGTACTGGCAGGTACATATGAAAAATGATATAGCAGATTTTATCGCTACATGTCTATCTTGTTAAAAGATCAAGGCAAAACATCAAGCTCCAACCAAAAAGTTACGACCGTTAGAGATTATGTAGTAGAAGTGGGAGAAGATCACGATGAATTTCATTATAGGCTTACTGGGGACGTTTCGACGTCACGATGGTATTTGGGCGATAATTGATCGACTGAAGAAATTGGCTCATTTCTTGGCTATCCGACATGATGATTCGTTGGATAAGCTAGCTAGATTGTATGTTGTCAATATTGTCAGATTACATGGTGTTCCTATCTCGATTGTGTCTGATTGTGATCCTAGGTTTAGTACAACATTTCATCCTCTGACTGACTGCCAGTCTGAGAGGACGATTCAAACAGTCGAGGATATGTTGCGAGCTTGTGTGTTAGAGTTTGGAGGTAATTGGGACGATCATTTATCTTTGATTGAGTTTGCATACAATAATAATTATCATTCTAGTATCGGGATGGCACCTTATGACTCTTTATACGGGAGATGGTGTCGGAGTCCACTTTACTAGGATGTTGAGGGTTTGCGTCAGATTAAGGGACCAGAACTAGTCCAGCAAACTTTCGAGAAAGTAAACGTGGTAAAAAGATGTATGAAAGCGTCTCAGGATTGTTAGAAAAGTTATTACGACCGATCATCGAGAGATAGAGTATGTGGTTGGTGAACGAGTTTTCTTGCGCATTTCACCTTAGAGTTGTGTTATCAGATTTGGGCGATGCAGAAAACTAATTCCTAGGTATATCGGACCGTGTGAGATTATTGAGAGAGTGGGATCACTGGTGTACAGATTGCGGTTACCAGATGAGTTGTCCCAACTGCATGATGTGTTTCTATGCTGAGACGATATATCAGATCCTAGCCATATGTTGAGAGCTATAGAGTTGGAGATATCAGAGGAATTAACTTACGAGGAGGAGCCTGTCGAGATTTTGGATCGACAGTTGAGACATGTATGGATTCCATTCGCCAAAAGAGGCTTCCTGGGAGGTTAAGTATGATATGAGACGACAGTATCCGTATCTGTTTCCAGATGTTGCGTTAGAGCATTGAGGTATGTTCTGATTCTAGACTTTGATGTTAATGGTATGCTGATCTAGTTAATTTTGGTGTTACTATGATTTTAAGTTAAGGAAAGAGTGGTAAGATGTGTTGATTTCAATCTCTGATATTGAAGGGAAAAGCCTAGAAGAAGAATGGTACGATCTCAGATTGTTGTTGTGCTTATTACGGGTATGTTTTTAATATACGGGTATGCTGTTGCTGCTGTTTTACTGCAAAATTGAGGTTGTAATTAAGTATGGTAGGTGTCTAAAATGTACCATATTTAGAATCTCTTGTGATTTGATCCGATTTAAATTTTGGAGATAAAATTTCCTAAGTGAGGGAGAGTTGTCCTGAAATTTATAGGAATAAAAACATATAAAAAATAGCTTAAAATAAGATCGAATCAAACAGATTTAAAAAAAATTCAGAAAAACATCAGGAAACACGAGCTGGAGCAAGCCCTCGTGCTTATGCTAAATGATCAGCACAACATCATACTCATAACAGGAAAATGGCACGACCACGTGCTGAATTTATTATAGATCAAGATCGTGCACGACCAAATAAGAACTCGTGGTGAGATGCACAAAACGACTTAGGAGCACGACCCGTGCCCAAGGTCGTGTCTATTGGATAATTTAGAATAGAATGACCAACTGCTTCTATTTTATTACTTAACAGAGCGGAAACCCCATGTGAGAGCAAAAGCAAGCAGCTAGAAACCTTAGATCGATATAAGAAGGTATTGAGTAAGAGAGAACATGATTTCTTGGATGAATCGACCTAAGCACAATAAGGTAAGATCGTGTGCTTCACTTTGAGCTTATATGCGAGTTCTAGAGAGGTGCTAAGTTGCTGTGAAATGATGATTTGAGGTTTATGAACTGAAATGGTTGAAGAAAACATGTAAGTTAACTCGCTTAGGGTTAGTTAACATCATATGAATGGTTTAGATTACTTGAATCATGATTTGGTTGACTTAAGAAAGAAATGGTTAGTTAGAAGGTTTCTGTGATCTTGTGATTGAATGGATAAAGGCTGGAATTTGATGTTTTTAAGTGTGAAACAAGTTAGGATTAAGTTATTAATAGCCTTTGAATGCTTATTTTTGTATAGGAGGATCTATACGAGCTGTGGATTGAAGTTGAGCATGACGTCAACTTCATACGATATTCGAGGTAAGTGTTCTTACAGTTATCTTTGGCATTTATATGCTTTATTGTACTTGATTTGGATGTAAAAGAGTAACGATGAGCGTAATGCTAGGATCTAAAGGATTTATGTATCAGGTATGTTAAGCAAGCTAATTAGAATTGATCTTAGGATCATAAAATGAATGCTTTGTGCTTTGATCATATCATTACTTTGTGAGCAAAAATCGGTGTGAAGTGTTTTAATGACTATACTGTGTGCCTTTGTGGATTTAATCTATGTGATGTGCTGTGTGGATGTATGCCTTTGAATGTTCAAAAGCAATGTGCTAATGAACTAAGGACTGTGTGTGAAAGGCATGAACTTAAACTAATAAGCTATTTGAATTATTAAAGCTATGTGCTTGAATTAATGCCTGTGTGGATTGGGATCTATGTGAATTGTATAATAAGCCTTGATTGTTAAAATACTATGTGTTCTTGAACTATATAATTATCTGCAAGGCATAATTAAATTGTAAGATGAACTATGTGGGTTGCTATATGATTCCTGTGTGGTTATGCTTTGTGTCATGTTATGAATGTTCATATACATTCATGTGTTGCATCTCATTTGTGTACCACGATCTGTGTGGATACAGACTTGCTGTGTGCTGTCCTTGGACGTGCTATGTGCTGTCCTTATTGACGAGATATATGTTTAGAGATATGTGCTCAAGATGTATGTCAATCCTCTGTTTTGTGCTATAGAGGAATCCTTTGCTGTGTGCTATAGAGGAAAAAGAAACATGGGTCATTCTGTGTGGTTTGCATTGACATTCATATTCATTTGCATTCATATGTATACAATGCCATGAAACGAGCTTCTGTGTGAATACTATGAGATTATGCTTTGTGGATGCTGTGTGCTAATGTTATTGTGTGAAACATAGAGCTGTGTGAATAACGTTTGCTGTGTGAAGATGCTATTTGGAATGTATTTGGTATGTTGAATTGATTTTTGCTAAGTAATTTGTGCTATACGTTTCACGCTTTGATTTTTAATGTCCTATGTTATAGAATGAATGCTATTATGTGTGAAAATGGTTAAGGCCATATTCTAAGTAACTAAGGAGCCTAAAGAGTTGATTGATACTACTACATTGCCTTAAAATAGATTGTAAAGTGTATTTCCAAAGGTCAGCATGCCCAAGGTGCTGAACAACACGTCCTTGTGCTACATGAGGTTCTAGAAATACATATGAGCACGACCCCATGCTCTAACGTGGCACGACCTTTGCCAACCGAGAATGAAGGGATGAGCACAACCTCCTGTCCATTGAGAACAACCCATGCTGGCTGAAAATTCCCCTGCAATTCATTTAAACAAAAAATTGTTTATCAGTTACTGAGTATTTGTATATACTCACCCCAGTGTGGCTGCATAATGATGTGTAGATTGTAGGTAGCTGCTACTGCTGGACTGGAGTATAGTGATCAGAGATTGTCAGTGATATACGTCAGAGGTCTGCCTCTGGAGTTGATTTCAGATTTTGTACTCTGTGTTTTGATATTGTACATATTTGTACGTACATGTTTGATTGGGATTTCAAAGAATTTCCTAGCTTTTGTTTATCTATATTTGTTTTATGAAAATGTTTTGGGTCGAGTGATGATAAAAGCGTGTATATATTTTCTCTCTCCTCAATTGTTAAATGATTTTTTTATATCATTTCATTAAAATATATTGGAAAATCATATGGTTTTAAAAATTAAGTCTCACACAAATCGCCAATTTTGGGTAGGGAATACTTATTCTTCACCGTCACCTTATTCAACTGCTGATAGTCGATACATAATCCTTTTCTTTACAAAAATACGGGTGTGCCCCATCACAACACATTTCGTCGGATGATTCTCTTCTCTAAGAGCTCCTTTAATTGCCTCTTTAACTCTTGCAACTCTACTGTTGCTATACTATACGGTGCCACAAACATAGGTGCTGCTCCAAGTACCATCTTAATCTCAAAATCTACCTCTCTCGGTGGTGGTAATACCAGTAGCTCATTTGTAAAAACTTCCAAAAATTATCGCACTACCTCCACATCTTTGATCTTTACCCTCGCTTTACTCAAGTCCTTCACACACACTAAGTATGCCTCACATTTTTCCCTTATTAATTGAGCTGCCATTATCGCAGAGACTAAGCAAGATGGTATGACTTTTCGCTCACCCACCAGTAGAATCCTTTGCTCCCCTTTTACTTCGATTGCTACTTCCTTCATATAGCAATCCAACACTTCTTTGTTTCTGGACAACCATTCCATGCCCAAGATAACTCCAAATTCTCTCATTCGTAAGACTACCAAATTTGCTACATACTCTTACTCCCAAACTTTCAGCTCGCAAGCTCTAATAACTTGCCTCACCACGGCCGTTCCTCCCGTTGGCATAGAAACTGTTATTAAATAGCCCAAAGGCTATACTATACCCTCAATCCTCTCAACTAAAGCCTCACTAATAAATGAACACGTAGATCTTAGGTCAATAAAAAACAACGCAGTAAAGGAATGTATAGTAATCGTACCAGAGATAATGTCGGAGTTGGCTGTCGCATCATCGCGTGTCATAGCATAGACACATGCCTGGGGTAGAGCTGCTGCCTGGGATGCCCCTCCACCTCATGAAGTGGTGCCCTCAATTCTACCTCCTTGTTCTGGCCTTTGTCTCCCTCAGTAATGCCTTGGTTATCTCCTACACTACTGTAACTTTCCCATCTTTAAATTCTATAATTAATTAGATAATTCAAATCATTAATGAAATTAATAATTTAACTGATAAATTAAAGAAAACAAGAGATTTATTATGATTTGATATAAAGTTGATTGTAAATATATATAAAATAATGAAGTTTTAGGAAGGAAAGTAAAGTACAAGGGGTAGAAGTAACGTACAATGTGACACCAATTTTTCACGAAGTTCATTTTTATTTAAATACTGAAAACACACTTTTTTTTTCTTTTTTGAAAACATACATTGTACAATATAAAATCAGAGTAAATCATACACAAATATCTTTTAAAATGCGGAAGCTGGAAAAACATTTAGTATGCTGAGTTAATAAAAACCATTTATACTAAAGTATGTATAGATACATAATCATCCACAAAACACAAATAATCTCTTAAACAACCAGGAGCCGACCTTCAGTATCGCACCGCTAGCCTCGCCGATCACGTCGTCCCGTCTCTGATACCTGTCGATCTGTGCACATTTACCAAACAGAATAAAAGGTGAGTATAAAATACTCAGTAAGCGACCCTTATTTTTATTATGCCAGATGCGCAGGGGAACCTCGGCCCTCTCGGTCTAAGCCTCCTCCGATTTCACTATAGGTTAGGTATATTAGTTAACACACAAGGCAAGCAAGTCAACACAGTCCTTTAGTAGTCTTTTGTATGCCGAAACAGGCGACTCAAACTAGCTCATTTGTTTTCTTTTATAAGCCAAAACAGTATTCACAAATATCACATAAGATTCATAACATACAGACGGTCATATCGTTCTCCTCTAATCATAAGCATCGTTAGAAATTCTACGTCCATTTGACATGTGATTAATATACACATTTAGCAGTTTAGTTCATTATCTTATTCACAATCTTTGATACACAATCA
>CANYCX012167798.1:0-16413 GCA_948193385.1 Breynia disticha f. nivosa | reverse complement strand
GTTTGGATTTATTTTCAAACGTTTTTATTTGCTTCCGCTGAGTTTATAAATTTTTGGATTATGTTTTATTGATGTAATCGATTTGGGGCCCGTGTATGTTTTTACGAAAATTTTATTAAATTTTCTCTCTCCTCTAATCTATGTTTGATTTAACTCTGATATTATCATTACTTTATAATTATTTTATAAAGAGCGTTAATTAAATTAAAAACGGGATTTTATTTTTGGGGTTCACATTTACTCTTACCCATACTAGATATTGAGGTTACACCAGACCTAGATCTCAACCTCCTGTATCTCAGATATCTTTTAAAAGAGTCATTTGAAGAGAATATGGTAGAGGAGGTTAGAGTAGTGCAGCTTCAGTTCCAAAGTTTACAAGACCTATATGCCCACAATGTTCGAGGAGGCACACATGAGAGCATAGGATATTGACAGGAGATTGTTACTACTATGGCTAGCAAGGAGATTTTATTAGAAGTTGTTTAGAGAGGTTTAATAGAATGAGATAACATAAGATGTAATGGGATCTCAACCAATGATGCACTGTAATGAATTAGCAACATCGATGGCCAGTATTAACCGAGGTAGGGGAAGATGAATAGTATCAAGTTTGTCCTCTGGCAGAGGTAGATAAGCTTCAGTCACTTAGCCATGGGGATAGGCTAGAGTGTTTTCCATGTCCAGATGCGAGGCTCCAATGCTGCAAAGGTCATCACTAGTGTCACGCACGAATTTAAATGCTATTTTTTGAATAAAGTATAGAAATAAGTAAAGAATTTGGCAACCATTTTTTTAAATAGTTTAACCAATCACTTAATATAATAAAAGAGAGATAAACATGCATTCATTTAAACCTTAGCCAATGTTAGGTTATATACAAAACCAACAGTAAGTATATGGAAGCTATGAATATGATTTAAAAACAATGCATGTAAACCAACTATCTATACTAATGTTTGTATAGAATTTACAAAAGTCAAAAGTGTAAAGATCAAAAATATACTAGGAGCCACGACCTCAGGAGATGTATTGTACAGCTCGCTATCCACCGAAAAACAGAGTTCTGCAGCTAACTATCGACGCTCTGTAACACAACACACACGTGAATAATTTAATTACTCAGTAAGTGCATTTAAAATACTTACCAAAGTAGTCAATGTATAAGTACTTGTTTTTTATTATGTTTTGTGTACATTATGTAATACGACAATCATCCCTATTTAGCCTCTTTCAAATCTGTTCTTTAATTCAGCCATTTTTCAGATCAGAGATTACCTAGGAAGCTCGTGCTGACCATCACTGGCATCGTGCCTCCATTTTGACTTAAATTCTGTAGCCCAGCATGACCCTCGTGTCACTTGGCACAAGTTCGTGGGAAAATCCTTCCACTCTAGTGGTCAAACACGAGGTCGTACCTGTTGGCAAGCCCACCTTGCCAACCTACAGAATTGAGCAATTCACATCATCATTTAAGCCACTCAATACCAAAGTTATGCAAACTAACATTCAATATCTTTATCTTACATTTCTAATCACATTAGGAAGTCCAATATAATTTAATCGAGGTTTAAGCCATGAATTATCCATATCAATATTGTTATCTTAAAATTAATCAAAATAAGAGAGAAATTAAAAGGTGATAATTATCTTCTTTTTAAATATGAAAAAGGAGAGATAAAATCAAGAATTTAAATTCCAAAGTGACACGATATGGCTGGCCACTTTAGAGATTTATTAAGGATGGACTTTATGATTTAGAAACTTGATAAACATCTCTTTAAATTACTAAAGTGGACAATTTGGAAAGAGAATACCATTCTAAACACACTAGAGGTTATGATTTTATGAGAATACCATTCTAAGGGCAATTTGAGGTGAGATTGATTAACCCTAAGGTGCTAGTACACAGATTTATTTATTTTTGTGTGTATGGATCACATTTGATATCTTTGGTGTGATCAAGGTAGCATTAATTATGATATTAAGGTTGTATTTAACTTTCTCGAATCAAGAAATTCTGCCATCAATCTTTTAAGCATAAAGATTGTACCTTTATGATAAAGTTTGCAATTTTAGTATAAAGATTTGATTTTTATCAGGCATATTGCTATTATCAATGTTAAAGGTGTGTTCTTAGTTGTGTTATATATTTTTTAATATTGCTTTTACATTGCCATAATTGTTTTAAACATATAGAAAACGAATATGAACAAATGTTAGAACCACAAATAGTATCTAATACCCAAGTGACAAAATTACCTTAGCTAGAAGCCTTAGTTCCATTTCATTTTTTATCCTCCTTGAAGAGAGCTTAGTTCTTTCTCTAATTCCCCATCTTATTGCAATGGAAGCAAGTGCTTTCACTCTCCTTCTTCTTAGGCTTAGGCTAGGCCTGCCTTAGGTTGGGCCTTAGCTTACTCCTACTAGGCTTTTGCAAAGCCTTAGGTTTTGTCTTCCTCTTTGTTTTTTCCTTCCCCTTCTAGATGCCCTTTTGAACTAAGAGTAAGGAAAGAGTCATTTGGACACTGTCCTTAGCACTATTTAGCATCCTAAGAAGCTATATTATCGACTTGTTCATTCATACATATTATAAGTCACTATGAATTGGTCATATGCATGTGGCAATGAGCCCAAGATAAGATCAATTGCCAACTCTTTAGGGGCCTACACTTCAAGCTTCTCAATGGTATCAAAATACCCTTTCATCTAATGTACCTGGACACTAATGGGTGTACCCATAGTCATCCTATAAGATGCTAGAGCCTTGGTTTTCACCAACCTCTCGTGACAAGCTCCATCTTGGAACATATTGTTCAGGTGCACCATTGTCTCATATGTCTCTTTTTCTAAGAACTATTTTGCAAATTAGGCATCATAATGGCCAACATGAGGCAGGTCACATTATTGGAGCTACTCTTCTTGTTCTCAAAAGTTTCCTTTTGAACAACAGAAGCATTCCTAGCCAGTTCGATGGGTATGGATCCATCCAAAACATATAGCTTTTTTGCTTGTTTAAGAATGATCCTTAACTTATGAGTCCAACCTATATAATTGGTGTTATTCAACTTACCCATCTCGAGGATAGATCACAGTGAGAGAGCATTATGCTAGATTTGGCCATTTCAACTTACAAAATAAAGATAAGAAAGAATAAAATAAGGTCTTTAAATTAATTCAACAAACCGAATTAATATCCCTCTAAATAATTTGAGTTAGTGATTTGATGTTGGCCAAGATCTATTTTTCACAACAACACCTTAATCAAGCTAAGCCTGTACACCCAAAGGTTAAGTTACTTAGGTAACATATCATTCAATCAGGTCTCTCACAAAATATGATTATTAGAATAATGGGCCAACATTTTAAAGTGTTAAGGAAAGAGCCCATTTTCGTTGCTTAGGTCTGGGCATTTCTTTATATGTTAAGTCGAATCCACACTCACAACCCATTATTTACAGAGATGTAAGGGTGCATCGAGGACTTCTAGTCTGTGTGAACAATGATCAATGCTTAGATATGGTTCAAGTTGGGAAGGCAACATTTTGACTTACTATTGTAGTGATTTGTCCATTTTCTTATGACTTTCATGGTATACGTTTGACATTCATCCATGCATTCACATACATATAGTTCATAAATTTAAACTTGACAATCATGAGCCCAAAAACCTAAAACTAGAAGATCTATATTGTTACATGGATAATCTTTAAGTTTGAGCTTCATCATTCTTGTGGACTTATACTCCATGCTGAGTTATTACAATGTCTTTAAGCTTTCATTCTATATTATAAAATTTAAATAATTTATAGAATAATCCATAATGGTAGGCAGACCATATTTAAAATTACAAAATTCAGAACTCATGAATGCACCATGCATAATCATTCATCACATAAAAATAATATACACACATAAAGACATTCATGGATAATATAAAGTCTAGTTTTAAGCTAAAACGGGCCAAACCTTTAAAAAATTGTGTATTTTTCTAAGGGAAAACTCCATAACAAGCTTGCACCAAGGCCTAATTAACTCATCAAATGAGCCTCAATTATAAACTCTATACACAAGCTAATTGATTCTACCATTTAATCACATTAGCAGAATTTCCAAATTTGGAAGTTTTAGTTTTATGTATTCAATAATACCATAAACACAAAAATTGCAATAAATATGTATCAACATACATTAAACAATAAAACCATGAAGAACCCTTTATAAGAACCAATACACAATGTACAAAAAGGTCAATCAAGATTCATCTTTTTATAAACATGTTATAGTAATATAAACTATTCACAAACATGCACCAAACTGCATCCAAACATCCTTAATAGCACTAATCACACTTATGCATCAATTAACACTCCTAATTATGTCATATTGGTGAGTTAAGATATTGTCCTAATTATACCCAAATTGTATCTAACCATATTAATACAAATGGGTTTGATTAAACATGCATTAAACACCAATCGACTAGTAGATTAGGTTAAATAATGATTAGGTAATTTTAATCAATATGAACCAAGTTTAAACACATTTTGGTAATATATCGACATCTGATTTAATAATTTATAATCATCACTTATTAACCCCAATTATGGTTAACATCCAATAAAAGTAAGCATGTAAACACATCAATATCATGGAAACTAGTATCTTTACACTTTAGATTAGGGTTCAACTATGAACTAGTCTTTAGAAAAACCCATAAATCATTTAATTAACACATTATGTCAGTTAATTAATATGCTTAAACACCCAAATAAAGACTAGAATCCAATTACATGATCAAAAAAACTATAAAATAGTATTTTTGGGTTTTTAGTCGATATTAATCACCTTAACCATATCATCTGCATTAAGTTTATTATGAAACACACTCTAATACAATTGTTAGAAATTAAGCTATACCAAAAATATGAAGGTAGCAGAAAATAGTACAAAATTTCATAACATATAGCCATATAAAACAAGATTGAATCATATATACATAACAAATGCTTAGGTCAAGTGCATTACCCTTGAAGATCTGGCTTTATCTTCGTAGATTAAAGTCACCAAACACCGTAAGTGAGGCTTCAATGTGAAATTCATCTATCACCACACACACGACAAAAGCTTAACCAAATGAGTGTTAGCCTAATGAGGAATTCAGGCATAAAGAGAGAGTGCTATCATTTTTGAAAAAAATGATTAGGGTTTCAAATGGATGAGTGCAAAAATAATGGCATCTATTTATAGATAAGTGCATGCCCTAATTAGTTGATATATGTCAGATTTTGTGTGAGAATATTCTCACTTAAATTATATATTAGTCATGATCAAATCAAATATCTTTCATATTAGTATGCCACTCATTTATTTTTATGAAAGGATAAAAACTAATATGGCTATTTCCTTTTCATTTAATATTTGTTCACTACATCTTATTGGGCCTAAAATGTACCCACTTAAGTACCAACATGGATTCATAAGCTTTTCTTTCATAAAGTCCAAATTTTTTACCCATAAAAAATGACTGAAATACCTTTTAAGTTAACTGCAAGGTATGCAATCTTATAGGTCCATTTTAAATTGGCAATGAGTTCTAATGAACATAAAAGATCATAAATAACCTCTAGCAAGGTATTATGATAATTCAATAAGAACGAAAATACTTACAACATCTAGAGACCTAATGCAATCTTACATAGTTTTTTACTCTTAAATATCAAAATTATCATAATAGATGATTCGAGTCATCTTTATGTATTCTAATTTCTTCCTTGATATTTTTGTAACGTAAACTGTTAGATAAATAATAAAATTATTATTTCATCTGGGTGTGACCATACACTTCTCAGTTCATTGATCAAGAGACTAATGATTTCTCTCTTCTCAAGAGAGGTAATTCCTTCACGTCTCTCATGCTCTCTAACATGGACAAGTGCATACGTAATCATACCTATACTTTTTAGAAATACAGGATATTGAGGATACAAAATTTTTTTGCTAAGGAAAGTATTTTTTTCTCGATGCCTCCATTGTATCTGTTACCCCCTTTATTTATAATTGGGATTTTACAAAACACAACAAAACATATGACCTTATATAACATCCTTATTTTCATAATCTATAATTAGTGAAATAAATATGAAAATTAAGAATAAATCACATATATTGAGTTTTTAAGTATGTTGGAATCATAATTCAGGTGAATATGTATAAGAAATAATGTTAGAAATGACAGGCTAAATTCAGGTTGTCAGCACGATGGGCGTGCCATCAACACAGTGGTCGTGCTCCTAAGAAATTATGAGCACAACTGTGTTTAAGTATGAACATGACCGTATTTCTAGAAAATGACTATGAGCATGGTGGTCATGTGAGTCAACACGACCATGTCAACTTGGTAGATTTTCTTAAACTTGGGAAATCATAAGCAGGAGGTGGAAAATTTTAAAAGATATAAGCAGGTGCCCTTTTTCACTGCAGAACATGAAAACAACAACCCAAAACCATTCCAAACCCTCTAATGCTTTATTTGTTTCATGGGTTAGTATTGTATGGTATAATATTATTAGAAATATAATCACCCTCGTTTTATCAGTTCATTGGATCGTATTGGTTAAGGTTATTATTTCATGGTTTTCAAACTCCTTAAAAAACCATGAGATTTTAACCCACCATTGGACAAGTTTAACCTCATTTCACACTTTAACTTCTCTGTTTTCATATTTATCGAACGAATTTACCCTCATATCCATTGTGTCTTCAACCTTAATTATTCTTTAGACAACAATAATTATTATTTAGACGTTCCAAAATTTTAATAATTTATGATTAAAATATTTTGGAAAAACTACTTTATTAATAATTTTTTAATTAAAAATATTTTTTAATTGTTTGTGATAGAATTAAAACTAAATATTATGTCCTAAATTTTTTTAGCAATAAAAATAAAATAACATTTTTATTAATTTTAGTACACACCAATTATTGAAATTTGTTTAAGCTAAATTAACTCTATTTATAAAGGTAATTTGGCCAATTTAATATTTTATTACAATTTTCTTTTTATTAATTAAATTAAAATAACTATACTATACATTAATAACCTATACAACCATTCCAAACACACCATTGTTTTAAACAATACCATATAATACTATACTACACCAACCAATACTTTAATAACCCATATTGAACTCAAAACAAGCACAGTGTAAATCTCTATTGGTCAATAGTTTCCATCTTTTCATCCATTCCAATATTAGAAAAACGAAGGGAGATCTTAAGAAGGAAAATTCAACAGTTAAAAGTTAAGTGTACTTCGATGAATTAATTCTAGAAATTCAGTAGGTTATATACAGTTTTGAATAGAAAAGAGAAACAAAACGAGTTCTAGGTTTATAGACTGATTTAATAAAAGAAGAATGTGACCATGCATTAGATATAGTTTATTTTATAGAGAATTATGTATAAGGATTGTTATATGGAATTGTTTATCGTATATAGGAACACAAATTAGATGATCGGATCAGGATTAGAGTCAGAGAAATTCTGAGTATTTTAGCTAGACAATGTGTAATCCAACTCACGTAATTAAATTTCTATTACTATTTATCCGCAATATTGAATCAGAATTATGATAAACTATCATATAATTATAGTATATAGAATACAGTTCAAGAGTATGAATTATTGAAATTACATTTACAGGTACAAATATATGTATATGCATATAAATATAAGTATGTATGTGATGTGATCCATGAATGTACGTTATGCATGTTATGTATATTCGGAGATTGAAGATTGTACAGGTTTATTTGTAGACGACGGTTGGATGTTTGTACGTGTTGCGCCCAATTCGTAAAACTCATTTTCGAGCAAATTATAGAATTTTGGCAACCATTTTTTCTTTAAAACAATTCAGTAAACAAGGGAGAGAAGAGAAACATAAATATATGCATCATTTAAAAGCTTTGACCATTGTTCGGTCGTATACAAAATAATACTATGAAAGCAAATGCAGAAGCTATGAAAATCGATTTACAATTTATGGTGTGTAAATCATTTTCTATAGCAAAGTTTGTATAGGTGTACAAAATGTAAAAACCAAAAGCTAGGAGCGACGACGTCGTATCTAGTATCGCACTGCTAGCAACCTCCAAAAATTTGGTCCCACCGCACGCTACTGTCGCTCTGCACATTCATCTCAAACACACACGCATTGTGAGTCACTAATACCCAGTAAGTACATATACAAAACTTACCAAGGTAGTTAATGTATAAGTAATCATTCTTTAAGTGCTTTAGGTGCATTAGTCATATGTGGAGTTCTATCTCTCCTAATTTTCAAATTTTCCTTTTCCTCACATCCTTTATTTATACATTTTCTTACTTTAGATCTTTGTTTTTTCACTGTATATTAGACAAAAATTGTCTGGGAAATGGTTTGGATAAACCGTTCACCAGTCCGTTTCAACATTTTGGCCTTCCCTGTAACCAAAATGGTTTGGGCCAAACCATTCCCAAACCAATTTTGACACTACTGAAATTCCCTATAAGTGAAATGGTTTTTGGAACGATTTAGGTAAACCGTTCTAGAACTCATTTGTACTTTCTAAAACTTCCTTGGGAGTGGAACGGTCAGGCAAACCATTTCCACTTCGTGATTAGTTTCCTAATTAGTACATAATTAGTATTAATAATTATATGGTTGTATTCTATATCATCATTGGAACTACATTGTGTCTAATTTATAGTTTTTCAAGCCTCATATATTTGTCCTTAAAATGGCATAAATATGCATCCGAAATAGAAATATCGACTTTACCTTTTTCATACCTTGTCTTCGTGTGCTATCATATAGGTCCATTTAATATTAGCAATAGAAATAATTCCTAAAGTTCATAAACAAAGTCTAGAAAAATTTTATGACAATCCAAATTAAATGAAGATGTTATGACATCCATTTGACATAGTACAATCTCACATACTCCCTCATCCTTAATGCTGGAATTACATGAGGCATGGACCAATCATCCTTATTTCGTTAATTCCTTTTCTTGATGTTCCACTGACACTGAACTCTTTTAGATAAATAATAATACTCATTATTTCATTTGTATGTGGTCACACTCTTTTCAGTTCACTGATCAAGTGGCTAGGATATTTTCTCTTTCCTCGAAAGCAGGTAATCCCTTCATTTCTCTCATGCTCTCCAACATGAACCAATGCATACCCAATCATACCCATATTTGTCACTCTTTTACGGGCACGTTAGGTGTATGTTAAAGTATACAAAAATCCATCTAAAGTTTTGTAGAGATTTTTAGTCTAAGAACTCTGATATAAGACTTTCACATGACAACTACTTATGACTCTGAACTATGTAGTTGTTCTCATTGGCAGATCTAATCCAAGTACCATGTCTTAGAGATGTATCCATGATTTTTACTAACATCTCATGTCCTTGTGTTCCGTAGGACCGAGCCCACTAACTCAAAAAGAGAATGCTAGGCTTAATTCACATATTATTCCCATAGTAATGACCAATTAAGGATATTTACAATGAAATCTTTTGCTGCAAGATCCTAAAGGCATATGCCTCACAAATGACAACTTAAGGATCGAGATAATCATGGAATTTTATTCTTTTCTTGCACATAGAAATAATAAAAGGATAGAATCGTTCTAATTGTGAATTAGTCTATAGACAATGCTTTGGACTAGGGATTACACCAACAACCTTTGACCAGCACTAGGCACAATCAAGCTTAGTTTGAATTCAACAGATATTACATATCCTCTCATGTTCAAACAGAGACAACTGGCTTGTCAATAATCAACTGCATCATCATAGATAACATTCTTGTTTGATCTTAAATCTATCACTCTTAGTGATAATTCCTAAATATTAGCTTTGACTTAGGATATGACTGAGACTCTGAAGCTTGTGCATTGACCTCATTATTATCACATGATACTTCCAATGGAACTAGGACGATTGGGATCGTTCATAAATCAATATAGAAATCTCTTAATCCACAACCTTGTCTATGGCCAACCTTGGTATAACCTATTTAGATTCTGTGTTTTGAATTAGTTACATAGTTTAACTCTTAAGAGTTTTACTTTTAACTTATGACACCTTTAAACTATGAACATTCACCAACTGCGAATTTAGTATATCATGTTTATCCATTTTACATTTGAAAATTTACTTGATAGAATTTATAGGAAAAACTCATTAACTTTTGTTCAAGTTACTCTTTGATAAACTCAACTCTTGACATAAAGATAAACTATCTTTGATCAAGTTAAACATATTAAGAACATGTCTAGTACGTAGACTTAGTCCCAGTTAAACCAATATAATCCATCATCATAGATTTTTGATACCCCGTATCAACTCGGTATGACTTAAGTCATTAATTTGATCTAACACTTTTGAGCCATTACTTAAAGTAATGTTAGAACATTCATTCAATTAACTGGATAATATCGAAATAGTTGAAACCCCACATTTCTGTTTACTTTCTTGTAAACACATACGTTTACTTTCAATGAAGCTAACTCGAATGAATGCTTCCTTGAATTTAAGAATTCTAAGTATGTTCATACTTGCTTCATTCTTTTAAAGTTTTCTCATCTTCCTTAGATTTCTTATATAAATAGATTCTTGTTCCACAATTTTGGGTTAGGAAATATCTCACAAATCAAGAAAATTATGGATTCAAGACTCTTGCATACTCATAAGTTAATCACTTAACTCATGACATCATACCTTGATCCGTAAACAACCTAGAGTTAATAGTTTTACCATATCTCTCTGAGGTTTTTGATTTGCCTTTTGATTGGTGTACAATAAAAGCCTTTTTGAGCAACTGCCAATTTCAATTTAGGAAGATAGTTTGACTTATCATAAAGTATACCACATATTTCATTTCATCTTTTAGGATGTATAACTCGAATCAAGATGTTCTATGATAAATGAATTGTGAGGTTTAGACCATACTTTAGAATAGTCAATAGTTTGTTTCATATCTTTGATAAAAACACTTAGATAATTGGCATGCATCATCATGTATAAGATTCTCGAAGTTATTTCACTTCGTTTCTCATCTTTTGATGTAAGAAAGCTCGTGTATTATTCAAACACTTCTAAAAGAAGTCATGACATACGTTATTCTTTTACATTAAAGATGACGACATGAATAACTATTCTTCTATAAAACTTAGCTCATAAAATACTTCTAAAAAGTCTTTATGTTTAATTCTATGTACTAGGTAATCATTTTAAAGATATCTAGGAATGTATTTAAGTCATAATCGATTCATTTAGATAAGGATATAAAGGAAATACTTGATTTAAACTAAAATCAAAATTCCAAAATATCCAAAATAATAAAAATGTAACAATGTTCATCATAAAGACAACATTAAATTTTATTCATAACTAAAGTCTAAAATTAAATCTAAATCTTGAAAGGGATGAGAACCAAGAGATTTCGCATTTCTTGACCTTCGGTAAAAGGTTCATCCTTCCTTCATGCTATAACTCACTTCTTCAAGCCTACACATTTGAAACTTCAAAAGTACAAAAAATAATCCTCTATTTTTGCATTGTCAATAACTCTTATGGTGTAATTTCACTTATCATTAATTGAATAGATTTCATTTTTTCACGAAGTAGCTAAACGAGGAATGTTCTACGTTAAAATAACATGATCTCAGTGAACAATGTACAATTGAATATGCTTAGCTACAGTTGTTCGTCACGAGTTGGTTGTGGGTGTGATAATTTTATATGGATACTAGTGAACAAGGAATGATGTCATTTTTTTAGATTTTGTATTCCTTCTTTAGAGTTGTATTTTATAACCTTTATTTTTTACCAAACTCTCTCTAGTCCTTCACCTCTCACTAAACGCTACTCCACTCTCTCTCTTGACGACTGATGGTGCATTTACCGCCACTGTACTGACTGATGTGCATTCACTGCACTGTCGTCTGCTATGACTAACGATGTGGATGAGAATGACCTTGGGTCAAGAGGCTTCAGGTTCATATAAGCGTGGTTGAGGTTGTTAAAGGAGCTTAGGAGAACGTTGGTGGCGAGAGAATTTTTTTGAGAGAGAATGGTTAATTGGTTTCAATGATTTCTTCTTTTTTGTGTAATGCGTCATCGTTTTGCGAGAGAATGCATTATGGGTTTTCATATGATGTGAAGATCAAATGTGAGAAAATTTGATTTAGAATTAATTCGCGATTTCATATTCCATTTTGATTTAGAATTGATGTGTCGCCATTTAGTCGTATTCCATTTTAGGTTGGTATTATAGTGATTGTGTTTGCAATTTCATATTAAATTTTGATTTAGAATTATAGATATGATCAGATGTGGAGAAGTAATGGTTGCACTCTATTTTTGTGTTATTTTTAGCTATTGAAGATCGGTTACTGGCATATGCATTATAGTTAGTGTTATAAATTAAACCAAATAGATCATTGACAAACATTATACTGCTTCATTAGGATAGACTGAACCAAATAGATTCTATCTATAAATCATAATTGATAATCGATTACTACACTCATGATTCTATTTATAAATCATTATCTCACTGCTTGGTTTTGCTAAGTATCATGCTGCTTCATTAGGTAGAAAGCATAGATTCATGATAAAGCATGAAACAAAAGATAATTGAAAATATAACGGACAAGCCAAAATGATGTGCACATAATGAATGGAGCAACAGTTTCCAATTCAAAAAATAGACTAAATGAAGCTTAGGAACATAATTGTTCATATGTAGTCTAAGTACTGACATAGTGGAACTACTCCGTAGGGATTGACTTTTCCAGTTTAACCATTTTCTTATGAAGTCACTGAATCTAGTCCAGGGACACCCTCTGCCATTTTTTCTTCATTTTTTGTTGCTTCACCAAAGCCACCTTCTACAACAGGTTTGTCTTTAACTTCCTCCCCAGGGCCAAAAGCTTCATTATTCTCAGTCTTCTTTTCTAAACAAAGAAATGATTGAATAATTAGAATCAACAGTACTACCATGCTAATATAAGCACCAACAGACATTTGGAACATTGGAAAAATATTGTTACCACTCAACAATGTGGATCTTGTAAATTTAAATCAAATGAATCTTTAAATTGCCTATGTTGTTACTTGCTTCTTGACTGAAGTTATATCTAGAACATTGGAAGTTCTAAATTGTCTAACCTAAAATATAGAACAAATTCATTTTAGTACAATAAAAAATTTGAATTTTTATATGATTTTTGTTTATAAACTTATATAAGAATAGTACTTGTCCAATAACACTAGAATCATTGTTTCTCCTGCCACGCCCTCTACCTCTTCCTCCTTGTCGTTCTCATCGTGCTCTTATCCTATTTCCTCTTGGTCTTCCACGACATCAAGCCACCAATGGGTCACAAATAATCATCCCAATATCTTCACTAATGGTATCAGCTCGTATGAAACTATCATTATGAGCTAAGTTTATATCATGCACAATTCATAACTTTAGTCTTCGTCTCTTTTAAATGTTGTTTTATCAAATCTAATTTCTTGTTGTTGTCAAATGCCAAGTCCAAAAGTTTAGAAAATAAATTTTCTAATTCTTTGCACTTCTTGTATTCTTCAGTCATTTGTGGGTAACCTCCAAACTAAACTATTTTCATGTAATGGTTGTTCACGTCCTTTATCCACCTTCTACACAGGTAATGCTCATTGATGCGATCCATTTTTTTCAAACATGGCTCTTATAATATGACAACATATTATGCCATCAGATTCAAAATTTTTGCAATTGCAATCAAAATATCATTCGTTCTCCTTCACATTTGCATCATTCAAAATGGATATCAAGAAAATAACAGTAATCAACACCATTGACATCTTCTGATCAATCAACATCTTCATTAGGTGTAGGAACAACATTGCAGTGCCATAATTTTGTAATCTCATTTTGAATGATCTCGTAAATTGATCCAGTCAATGTTGCTTTAAACTATTTCTCCCACCGAAAATATGTTAAAAATTTTATTACCTTATACTTCGTTGAGAAATCAGCAATATAGTCCTTCTCCAATTTAGCTCGAACTGCTAACTAATATTGGTCAACAAATTTCTTTAATGTGCTCCTACTATGCATGCAACCATAAAAAAATGCATGCTTTCACTTCTTTGTGTTGATAGCATACTAGCTCAAAATGTATGCAGCAAATAAACTAGTATCCATAACTACATGTCCATATACAACTTCACCAACCATTCATTCCTTTCTAAATCAAACATCGTCAAAAAAATTCTCCACTTTTCCTCGAATATTGAAATTGACAAGCAATCATACACTAAAAATTTGAATTCTTTCACAAATTCGTCGTAATAAGTTATACCTTGAATTTTTTTGGCAATTTACAGAGTATGTGTCATAGACAAAATGTATGTCTTGTGTTCGACATTGTTTCTAAAATAGTTTTCCTTATGCTTTTATATTGATCAGTTAGAATCACATTAAGATGAACACCTCTCATTATTGTAATCCATGTATTGAACAACCATTTAAAATGTCAACATTTTCATGGGAAAGTAATGCACAAACTCGAAGAATAAACTGAAATAACAAAAAAAAGGCTTGTATGAATCTATTGTAAAAAATTGATAATATAATTAAAGTAATAATCAAAATTTGTCGTAATTGAGAGAATAATACCTGTCCATGTTGATTCACTCCAACAAAAGTTGTGAAAGGTATTTTATACTGATTTACAAGGTAAGTTGTATCAAAACTTATCACATCATGAAACTCATCATATGCAGCTCTTCCTCGAGAATGTACTCAAAAACATTGCTAAATGTTAATTCTTCATCAATGTCAATTAAGTAGAAAAAATCATTATCTCCTCACTACATTCTTAAAAATAATTTACGAACACCCTCATCATCTCTATCACTAATCCGCATCCTCCTCCTTTGGACAATAAATTCCTACAATCTTTCGACAAGCAACTTAGATTATTGGGTCTGCGTACTTCAAGTTCTAACATTTTTACATTCATACACGGTTTGACTCCAACTATATCATAAGCTTCCAAATTTCTCTTCATTGCTGGAGGTAAATTTCTATGTGCTGGCATAAATCTACTTGACAATGGATCTATGTCGTGATTATGGATTGATCGTATGCTTTTCTTCCTCTAGCACTGTTAATCAACTTATTTTTTCAGTTTTCTGATTTTTTTCTTTGACCCAACCTCTTTTTTACATAAAACTCATTCATCTCAGCATGTTGTTGATAAAAATTAAACAAAATTTCCATATTCAAAAATAACATGCCACACTTAGGCCCCTCCTTAATAGAATTATTGTTCAAACTTGATTCATCAGTTCCATCTTCTTCACCATTGTATGCATTGTCGTTGCCTTCATCTTCACTAAATCCAATTATGTTCTCCATGATCGAGATCAAACCATTATTTGTTTCGTCATTGTAATTATCCTCATTTAATTTGTCTATTTTTTAACTAGATTCAAAATTGACAAGGGCTAAATCTTCGTCTGTGGTTCAGCGGTAAAGGGGGTCAACCAGCACACTGAGGGTGCGGGGTTCGATCCCTGGCTCCGTAGCAGTGTTAGTGATAGGGCCAAATATACACATTTATTCCATTTAATTTTAGTTGATTTTCATGTCATTTTAATAGATAAATCAATGGATTTTATAAACTTATGCTTGTTTTGGTTTTGTCTACGTTTGATTGAAGAACATGAAGATTTGACTAGGTCTTGATGGAAAACGAAGACACATCAAGTTTGGTTATTTTGGAGTCATAAAATGGAGCATGAAGGACTTTGGTTTGGCTTTAAAGATGAACAAGTGAAGCCATTCTTTTGGACAGAAACCAAGTCTCGATTGAGATTAATTATATCTCGATCGAGACTCGGCCAAGGAAAGACATTGGTGTGGACAGAAGCCAAGTCTCCATCGAGACTCATCCAAGTCTCGATCGAGACTCGACCAAATTGATGAGATTTTCTTGGCAGATTGCAAGTCTCGATCGAGACTCAACAAGTCTCGATCGAGACTCGTCTGAAATAGTGAACTAAGTCAGGCGGCAGACTAGTCTCGATCGAGACTCCAAGTGTCTCGATCGACACTCGACTTGAACGAAGCAAAAGATGCAGCAGAAGATGAGTCTAGATCGAGACTCATCAAGTCTCGATCGAGACTTGGCCGAAACAATCAATTGGCTTGGGAAGAAGGTGGATCCGATCGAGGTTCACCAGAATCTCGATCGAGACTCACTTGTGACTCACCAGAAAATAGTCAAAATTGTCCTTCATTTGATCAAATAAGTGAGGGTAAAAGAGAGAATTCCTGGGAGACAAAAGAA
>CANYCX012167606.1:0-19178 GCA_948193385.1 Breynia disticha f. nivosa | reverse complement strand
AGGTTTGAGGGATGATTTGATAAGCAACTAAACCCTTCTATTTATAGGAAACTCATTCTCCACAAAGTAATGTGAATGAGCCGTCATTTCAATAGTAATGTGAATGAGCCATCATTTCAATAGTAATGTGAATGAGCCACTATTTCTACAGTGAGGTCCATTGTCCTGTTTACAGGGCGGGGGACGAATCTGTGTACCATGTTTTCTTTGATTGTGAATTTGCTATCAGATGTTGGAACAGTAGTGGCTTGGGTGAAGTCTTAAACTGGAATGGTTGTGATTCCAGTTTTTCTATAGTTGCTGTGATGTTGACCACGTTGGATGGGGAGAAATGCAGCTTGGGATGTATGGAGTGATGGGAGCTGTGGAACAATCAGAATGGTTGGCTTTGGCGTGGTAAGGGAAGAGTGGAGGGATGTTTGGCTTTGAATGCCAGGAGAGTGTTAGAGGAGTGGCGAGAGTGCAGAAGGAGTGGAGCTACTGGGGTGTCTCCGGTGAGGCTTCGGGAGGGGACCGAGATGATTGGGAAGGACGATAAATGGAAGAGGCCGGAAGAGGGATGGCTCAAGGCAAACATAGATGTTGCTCTGATTAAGGAAACTATGGGGATGGTATGTGCTTGTGTTGTTAGAGATGCGTTGGGTAGCGTGGTGGGTTTTTTCACCAAGCATGTGGATTGCATTATGGATCCAGGTATGGCTGAACTGATTGGGATTAGGGAAGCTTTGGCTTGGATTAAACTACACTACCAGGATTTTAGTTTTAGAATCAGATGCTGCTGGAGTTGTGGGGAAGATATTGAGAGATGAGGATGATTGGTCTTATTTTGGTGACTTAGTTGAAGATTGCAGACATCTTTCTTTGTATTTTTCTAATGTGGTGTTTAAATTTGCTAGGCGATCGATAAATGAGGCGGCTCATGCGTTAGCCCGTGAGTACCGTTTTAAGCCGGATTGCTGCGGGTGGATGGAACCTGCGCCTGAATGTATTTCTTCGATTGTCATCAATGATAGTGCATGAACTGATGGTTTGCTCAAAAAAAATATTGATATCATTGAAAACAACGTTATAGCATGTTGTAGTGGCTTCATCCGAGGTTGTCGGAAATGAGTTTCCATAGAAGGGGAATAAGAAAAATAAAATGTAAAAGAGAGATCATAGTTATCTTATTTTGTTGAGTGAGGACTTAGCCGTATAAATGAGTTAGACTACTCGTGAGCTAATCGAGTTTGAAATCGATAAAAGTTCGTTTGAGCTCGGCTCATTTACAATCAAGTCTATTCGTGAACAAAATGTTAGGCTTAGATAGTCAAACGAGCCGGGTTTGAATAAGGTAGTATTCGGCTCAAAAGCTCACAAACATACTCGTTTAACGTTCGTGAATAAACTCGATTATATATTTAATTTTTTTATATTAATATGTAGCTGTCATAATTTTTTTGTATTTCAAATATATATATGATTTATTTAAAAAAATAAATTATTTTTAGAATAAAATTATATTTTAATAAAATATATAATAAATTATAATAAATCTTACTATATTAATTAAAAATAATAATTTTTTTATATAAAAAAATATTAATAGTATTTAATAAATATGCTAATTTTTAATTTTACATCAAATAAAATTGTATTTTAATTTTTGTTTAAGTTCGTGAACAAAATGTTGAGCTCGATACAAAACTCGGTTCAAGTTTGAACTCATGAAATTTTAAACGAACCGAGCTCAATTACTCTAAAACTCTGCTCGAGTCAACTCGTTTACAGCCTTAGTGAAGACTTGGCAAAGTCAAGTGAGCGCTTCATTTGAGAGATGGGAACGTTTTGAATGATTGGCTAGCAATTTTTTATTCGATAATTGTTAAATTGAACCTAACTCACTCTCAAAAAGCACCTTATAAGAGGAGGTTTGTTACTTATTATATATTAAACATAACAACACAATCTAAATAATGTGAGATTCATGACACATCCCTCTCAGCCCAAATTGGGCTGAACAGAACAATCAAATAAGCTTTGGGCAACTTAAGGTCAAGCGTCATCTTAAACTATTGGATTAAGAGTGATTCTGATACCATATTAAATTGGACCAAACTCACTCCCAACAAACACCTTATGGTAAGAGGTTTATCACTCATTATATATTGAACATAGCAACACAACTTAGTCAATGTTGAATTCATGAGATACATAATTAATAAGCATACGATCAGATATAATACGAATAATATAAATTTAATTTTTGTAATATGTATAAAAAATCATACCAATATCATGACCCTTGTTCGAACAATTGAAAAGGTGTTAAAAGAAATTAAATACAACGAATAAAGATTAAAAAATTAAGGACAGCCAGAAACGAACTCTAGAGGCTAATAAGAACGAATCCAAAAAATCTATGTATATAAATATATTAAAATTAAATCATCAAAATTAATCATAATTAAAAAATAATTTTTTAATTTTCTTAAAATTTAGAAATTTTAAATTACTTTTATAATTATTATAATACTCTTAATTACATATTTTAAAGGTTATCCTATAAGAGAAATTTGATTTTAGGCCTTACCTGGTTCGAATTAGTTGACTTTTCCGGAAGTTTATTTTTTGGGAGGTCGTATTTCCTGGGAATTAATTTTTCGGAAAGTAAGAAAACATGTTGTTTGTTTCAAATTGTACTTCCCAGAAAGTAGATAACATTTATTGATTTTTTTATAAATTAATATTGATATTTACATAATTGTCTTCATCAATAACCAATTAAATATTTTATGAGATAAATTCAAGGATATAATGGTAAAATTCGTTTAACTTTCGTAGGTAAGTTCAACTTAGCTAGGTTTTGTTATGTAAGTTACTTTCCTTAAATAGGGGAAGTAGAAAGTTTAACTTTCTAGGAAGTTGAATTCAGAAACGTAACGAAATAAGACAGATTTGTACACTCCCTGATAAGTACAACTTTTCTTCCTTATTTACCCCAACTAAGAAAGTCCTTATAGACTCTTCAAATTCTAGGTATGGATATCAAATAACTTGAAGTATATTATAAATCATGCAGAATATAGCTGGACTTATTAATGAAATAAATAGATTCTCTATGTACATCAGAATTTGAGAAACTTTGAATTAGGATCTTTAACAAAATTGAATACAATCCACAATTTGTTTATTATTTAAATAAGAACAGAAAAAACTAAAGAAAAAAGAGCATTTCAAATTGTGTTTATGTGCATTGAAATATTGTAATTGCCACATTTTATAAAATTAAAGCGTTACTATCATGACATGGTCATTTGTATTTGTATGCATTGAGATATTGTAATCGCCTCATGTTGTTTCACATATTATTAATTAAGTTGCTGCCCCCATCAAAAAAATACAAATGTAGTTAAATGCAATTTTAATATAATCCAAGAAAACAAATAAGGGTACTGTTTAAATCATGTTTATAAACAATTTATATAAACATATTAAATTTAAATTTCAATATTAAACTACAAGTAAGATAGATATTTTTTAATTTTTTTCAAATTTTTGAATTTTAAATTAGTTTAATTTATTAATTAATTTTATTGTAATTACTGCAATTAATAATTTAAAAAAATCAATGATTTTTTTGTTATCTTTTTATTACCCATTTAATATATTTACATAGATACAAATCAATAAAAAAATATTTGAAATTAGACTTGTTATATATCTCTTATGTGTTCCTGTTTATCAAATTCATGGAGGACTTAAATTTTATCACAAACTAAAGTTCCCATTCAAACTAAGTATTAGAGGTTGTTAAATTTGTTAGAAGTTTGTTACAAAAACTTAAATTTCAAATATTATTTGTTATAAGTTGTTACAAGATATTGATTATTGAGTATAAATAGGGGTCAATATTATATTTGAAAGACGCAACATAATATCAATAGTGAAAGCAATCTACAGGATATTTAATGCGAAGAATAAATACTAACGTAATCTGACATGTTACGTGTCGCAGTGGAATGATTAAACCACGCGCAAAAGTCCCCAATCACATTCTAGATGCCCCTTCCACGGATATACGGTTGTATATCGAGTCGGAGCGAATCTGTCTTCTCTTCTGATCGTAGTTTTGTGTATTGGACAAGAGAAATCACAATTTCTCCTCCCTTTTTCTCTCTTGCCAACCAAAGAACTCTCTGTTCTTTTTAACTGCTGGATAATGAGATGTGTTAGGGTAATAATCGGAGGTTATTACCCTTTATATAATAAACTACTAAAAAGTCTATTATACCCCTGCATATAATTTACTATTACATGCATGTCCTACAAATATATTTATTCCTCTCTTATCCCTTCTCTTGCTCTTGCTTTCTATTACTAAGAATAAATCTTGAGGGGTAGTCCAAATGACAATGGACACCTTGGGGGATTTGTTTCTAGGTTAACAACCCGAGTTCGAATCCTGCCAAGTGCAAAATTCCCCTTGGCCAGCTCCATGGCCTCCCGGAGCAAACCCGGATTAGTTCATACAGTCGGCTTGGGATACAGGGTGGTTCAGACAAAAAAAAACTAAGAATACACATTTTTTGTCATTGATGTTGTAATATTATTTCTCAATTTTTTTGTGCAACTTTATTTTTTATGTTAATCAACCTTTCAAACTAATCTTTCAATTATTTAAAAAAAATGAAACAAAAGATATCAAAATCATTCGCAAACATTCAGAAATATGATTTCTTACATCTTATTAAAATTTTTCATTTCTTTTAATTATTTTTAAACATAAATTTCCATAACTTTTACTCTATTAAATTTATTTTTCAAATAATTAATAAATATGTATTGCTTTTCTAATTATTAAACTATATATAATATCAACCTCTCTAAAATATATTAATAACTTTTTTAATATATATATATATTTCACTACAATATGGCTAAAAATAGTTCTAAATGGTTTAAAATAATTTTCATAATAGTTCAAAAAATTCATATTGGTATAAATTAGATAAAACTTACCATATCATTAGATTGTTCACAATCATTTATACCATTACTATTTTTCTTTACTTTCACTCTGACTGTTACTTTTAACTTCAAAAACTAAAAAAAAAAAAATTTTAAAAAAAATGTGATGCTATTAAAACCTGAAACAAAAAGAAAAATCCTAAGAGGTGGGCATCAATGTGAGAGAGTAAGAGAAAAAAAAACCATGTGTAGGAAGAAAAAATAATAATTAAGTAGGTAGATGAGTTTTAATGTCTTTTAAATGAATTTAAAAAATATAAATGCTGGAAAAGCCTTTATAAATGAACTTGAATAAATATTAAAAAAAAGAATAAAAAAGTTGATATTTTTTCAAACAAAATATGAAACTAGGCATATATTTGAAGAAAATTTAATGAGAAAATTTTAAAAAGTGAAAAAATTATATGTTCATTATATATAATTAACTCTAAAAAAATTACAAACACACTTCCAAATTAAAATCTTCAAGTTTAGAACACATCAATGGATAATTTCAGTTTAATAACTCATAAGTAAATTGAACCCTAACAAAACAGAAATACCATCAAATTCAACAAAATTTGTAAAGCCTTTAATTAATTTTATTTCATACAAACGACTAGCTAATGTAATCTAAAGACAATTAAAAAATTTATTTTTTAATAAAATTATAGAGATTTTTGAATTTCCACTACACTTTAATTTAAAAGAGTCACTATAATTTATTTTCCTTATTATGTATTAAAGCAGATTTAATGGTAATAAAAAAAGATAATTGGGGTTTAATTTTTTATTTCAACAAAAAAATATATTTTTTAGAACTAATAATATTACACTTGTTCCTACAAATGGAAAAGTATTAAGAAAATTAAGGACAAAGTAAAAAAAATAAAAAAAAGGAACAACAAACATCATTAATAACGGATAAAAAAAAATACAGTAAGAACACCGAATGTAGAAAATAAATTCATAATAAATTTTCTGCACTAACTACGTGACAAATTGTTCAATCTAAATATATAACTATTGGTTATATATTATTGAAAGAAAATACTTCATCTATGGTAAAATTCTGAAAAATTCAACCCCAAATAATAATCCAAACCAAACTAAACTAAAAACAAACAAATAACATCTCAAGATGAATCCCACTTCACAACTTATCACATTGAGCAGGAAGAAACGACAATGTTTCCTTTTGAAGATCATACAACACCAACATGTTTTGTTGCTGAACGTTCCCAAATATCGACATACCACTCGAAGGCGCCATGGCCAAGCAAAGCACACCTATATCAGAGTCCCCAATCATGTAATTCTCAGCTGGTAATTCCAAATCAGCTCCATTGAAATGGAACACTAGTTTAGGCACGTTAATGTTTGAAGAGTCCGATGGCATTTTGAAGCATAAGTCTAGTCCGGCGGAGCCAGATGTGTCGAGAGGGAGATTAAGTTGAGATGTGAACTCTTTCTTGAGTATATCAAATACTGTCTCTTCTAAGTAAGTGATTGTAGTTCCTGAGTCTATGATTAGCCCTCCAGTTCCATCTTCTTGGAGTGAAAAAGTTGATTTCTTGATTGGTAAGGTATTGTTACCAACTGAAATTCCTTCAAGTGGAAGATAATAAAAAGATGGCTGTGATGGATTATGGATCAAAGATGTTGTCTTGATTTCTCCAGAGTTCATTGTAGTCTTGTTCATACGTGCTTCTGATCCCATCAAAAGCGTGCTGTTTTTTGAAGCACTAATGTCTGTTAAGCAATAAGAGAAGATTGGCTCGTTGAGTTGAGATACAAGTGATAAAGATCCTCTTCCTAATCCTACCAAACCTGACCCTTGTGCGAATCCTTCTCCTTCGTTGTCTTCCCCGCATCCGAATCCCACGTTCGGGACTGAAACCTCGCCAAACGTAAAGGTCTCGCTTGCGAGAATGCCCTGTGTGGATGAGTAATCACCGTATGTGTATACATACTCACATCCGTCGCTGCATTGTGACTGTGGCAGTGCTTCACATAATGGGCTAGAACATGATACCTTGGAGAAAGAAGATGACTTTGCAGGATCAAATATAGGTGAAGATTGATTAAAACATTGAGTACATGGCTTGCATTGAGTCCATATCAAATCACTGCCTGTATCCAAGATTGCATTGTACTTCTCTGGAGGTGTTCCGATTGCCAACTCCATTAAGAACTCTCCGTTCCCGGGAAGAATGGGTGAGACGATGTCTGTATTTGAAGCTGAAGCTATCACCGCAGCATTCATCTTCTGCAACCTGTGATTTCCCCGCTCAATTCCTCGTTGGAGTTGTTCAAACTTGGTTAAGTTCTTCCCTGAATCAACATGCCTCAGCGCAACGCGGAATCCAGTACCTTTCACAACCTCACGACGAGGATGATCGAAAGCTCGTCTTGAGGTAGACGAAGCTGGAGAAGCAAACAAGACCAGTGTGACAACTAGTGATAAATAATAGATCGAACCCGCCATATTGAAAAACTCGTAGTGATTTCGTAATACTATAGCTTGTAAGAGGAGAGTGTGGAAGAAACAAAAGGTGGTGAGGAGGTTATATAGTGGAGATGAAGAGGAATTGGTCCGAATCTTGCATGAACCTCATGTGCTAGAATGGTGGAGGAAATGACAGATCAGAATGAATAAGAGCAGGACATGTTGAAAAGGTTTAAAGTACAGGGAAGTAAGACAAGTATTGTAATAAACATGTGAGTGGAAGTTGAGATATGATCGATTTAAGAGGCAAGTTTATTGGCCGAGTCTTTCGTGATGGTTGAAGAAAATGAAGTTGATAATCACCACGTTAATTTTCTTCAAATACAACTTAAAATACCCGACAACGGTCCAAAAATATATTATAGTGGACAATTACAAACTAATTATCATAATTTTTAACCGATAAATTTCAAAATAGTCAATAAAGATGCCAAAAATATTCGAAATAATCGAACCTCCTACTATAAAAAATTTTTGTGGGGTCAGTTGAGGCATGGACCTCCGCTGGCCCCACTTTTTTTTTTTAATCCTTCTGTTGGCCCCACTTAGTTTCTTCTCTAAAGTATCGTTACAAAGGTGTCATGATTGTGTCGTGCTAGTTTTGATCAAATATCATTATTAATGATATAAACATTATAGATCTTAAATTTGTATCATTCATACCATGTTATAATCGAGTACTCATAAATCGTATTATCGCGTCTCTTATTTTAAATTTATAATACATTATATAGGGCATTTCAAAAAAAAATAATGATATGTATTGAATAATAATTAAATTTATAATCATTAAAATAATTCTTTTTGTTACTTAAGGTTTACAACTTCATGAATATGTAGGAACACGTTGAGAAGAAGATAGTGAAGGTGCTTGTTTCACTTTTGCATGTGATATTAGGAAACCTGCACTCTACAAATATTATATTTTCTTCAACACAGTGAAAATAAATTAATTTTGAAACTGAAATCTTCTTTAAATTAGGACAACAATTAACATTGAACTTGAAAGTTGAGACATATTAAATGCATTCTTAATCCGTATACAAAATCTTAAATAACATTTATTGTGAGACGGAAAGAATAGTTAATTCGGTGACCTAGTTTCTACTTCGAATCCATAGTCGACTCCAAACCCTAAATCCTCCCCGACAGAAAGTTTCGTGTTCAAGGCATTCCCCTACACTCTTTGTTATTTATTTTAAGCCTCTACTACCTCTCCCCCAAAACTGATAAGCCACCAACCCTATATTTTAGAGGATACCTCATAATACCAACTAGAACAAAAATAGCATTTCCAATTTTATATCCAAGAACCTAAAGAGTACAAGTGCTTATGACATCCTGCTAGGCTAGTGCACTTCTTACACAGAAACAAATGACTGTCCTAATCAGAAAATATGTTATGGCATTCTTGTTGGCATTTTATTTTTTTTTTGTCTGAACCCCCGGTATTCCCGACGCATTGGCCGGGACTAATCCGAGTTCGGAGCGAGAGGCACAGCTCCTCCCTCACGGGGGCGACTCTCCACGGACTCGAACCTGAGTTCAAGCTTTCATGAGAGAGTTGAATTGTCAGTCCAACCAACACCTCTGGGTTCTTGTTGGCATTTTATAATCAAGCCTAAATGAAAAGGTTGATTAGGAGAATTGATGAAAAGGGAAGTTATTAATAAGTGTTCAATTGCAAGAAATCTACAAATAGGGCTGGTGAGCTAGCTAGTGTATTTCTACATCAGAGTCTATTAACTTAATCAAGTTTGATCTTTTTTCTAACAAGGGTAGCATTTAGTGTGTTCTCATGTAATTATGCAATTAATGGCACAACATTAATTTGGGATTTTCTTCTATACAATAACAATTTTCCTTTCACAGCACAAAACCTGACTTTATGATCCACTTGCTTTGCTCTTCTGAATGGGAGAGGAAAAAGAAGAGTGTAAGCAACATAACATCAATAGTCGAAGGCCCCGCACTAAGGCATTTGAGTGAAGATACCTCTTCCTCATTCCTTTTAATTAAGGAGCTTTTACTATGAATCTTTTTAAAGAGTGGATTCAATTATTAAAAATTTAGATTTATTTTTATTATATTTAACGGTCCTGCTCCACTGATTGCCTGAATCCCCTTAAAGAGGGGACTCAACTCTCCTGTGGACATTCACAAAAAAAGGTTAACAAAAAGCAAGCTTATACACTTCTCCATATCTGTAAAAAAACATAATTCCCACAATGCAGTGATAGCAACTGGTGTAGCCAAAAATCTGTCCGCAAATCGTCACTGACAGACCTAGGCGGAATCAATGGAGGCTCGTGGCCCCATCAAACTTGTTGATTTCATCCATATAGTAGTGGTGTCTCTACCGCTCTCCTAGTGAGTGGGGCATAGAAGAGAGACTAAAAAAGTTAATTATAATCTGATACCCACAAAAAAAATATTTCTGGATCGTGACTGCAAATGGCTGATGTTGACATTAGCTTAGGGGCTAATCTAATCATAATCTGAGTTCTCCAACTCAAAATCTTTCTATATATCAACCCATCTTTACAGACCACTCGAGAGAATTAGTTTTGCTCATGAACATGGTTTAAAGTAACATATGAAAGAAGAAAAGTTATAACCCAAACGTGTAAGACAGATTATACAAACATTTAAGTCATTGTGAATCAATGTTCACTTAACCAAAATCAACTTAGATCATAGGATTATAGCATGTTTTTTTCAGCAATGAGAAATGCAAGTCCAGCATGAAGAGACTCAACAACATGTGGAACAGCAGCTATACGTTTATACCATAACCAAAATCTAAGCATTGTGATTCATTGAGGATCTGTCATGTATTAGCGGAGATTTGTCTTCTAATGTTTATATTATACAATAGCATTCTTGAGAAGAAGTGATAAAATACAGTAAGATTGATGACATTATATCTTCCTAGAGGTTCACTATACCATATTTCTGTGTTTTTCTTGAATGTACAAAGATGGTAGAAGTTGATGCAGTGATTAGTATGAAAATTTGGCATCAAAATTGGTGGAAAAGCTCAGTTCTTATCTTGCCATGGACAACTGTATTGCTTCTTGATCAACGCTGGAATCTTCATGCCAGATATACTGGCGAGACATGACTGACAATTCTTGGTTCCTCAAATCCTCTAGTTGCTCCCACTCTGCCCATCTCTCTGCCAGTCCAACTCCTTGCAGCATTTTCACCACTTCTGCCATCTTTGGACGTTCTTCCGGCACACTTTGTGTGCACAGCAAAGCGACCTGCACGATTGTCTCCACTTCTTGCCTGTCATGTGTCTTCAAGTTTCCATCCACGATGTCGTGAAGCCGGTCCTCGCGTATTAACTTCTTGATCTGCACAATGTACATTCCAGATTTCAGCAAAGAGAAAAGAAGGCAAATGTAGGAAAAGCACATAATGAAAGAAATAAGTCTTACATGATCGAGTAGAAGAACATCCTCTTCTTCTTCAAGACGAGATAGGTCTATCGCACGCTGACCAGTTACCAGTTCAAGAAGGGTTATACCATATCCAAACACATCTGTTTTTTCTGATGATTTTCCAGTTGACAGGTATTCAGGGGCAATGTGACCCATAGTACCGCGTACTTGAGTAGTTACATGAGTCATTTTTATGTCAACCACCTTTGCAAGCCCGAAATCTCCAAGAACAGGATCAAAATTATCGTCTAACAAAATGTTTGCTGCCTTTAAATCACGATGTATAATCTTAGGACTACAATGCTCGTGTAAATACTCCATGCCGTGAGCCGTTCCAAAAGCAATACGCTTCCTTGTTGGCCAGTCTAAGCCTTTCTCTCCAGGTTTTAAATCTACAATAGCATTAAGAAAAAAATACAAACAAGGGACATGAGCATCTTTCGTCAGAAATTTTATTCTAAATGCAAAGATGGATCGAAGAATGGTGGTCACTTAGAAAGTACCTCTCAAGCGATATGCAACACTGAGATTTTGCATATACGGATAAACCAATATTCTCTCAGTTGAGGTTGTGCAGAAGCCAATCAATCGCAGGAGATTTTTATGGACTGCTACACTAATAAGTTGAACTTCTCTTTGAAATGCAGCCTGTCCACCAGGGTTGTAATAATCTTGAAGCCGTTTCACAGCAACCTTTGTGTTGTCTGTGAGGATTCCTCTGTAAACTTTTCCAAACCCTCCTTGTCCAATTATGTTGTTCTCACTGAAATTGTCGGTTGCGAGTTGGAGCTCACGCCAGGAAAACCTTCTGAGCTGTCCAAAAGAAATTTTGCGGTCATCTTCACCTAAAATTGCAGAACAAGGCGTTAGCTTTAAGAACCATGTACGCATGCTTGCTTATAGGATAAAAACCACGAGACACTTGATATAGAAATGGCAAGGGCATCCAATATATTCATTAGTCACTAGAAAATAGTTTAAAAGTACTATGACAAAAAAAATAAGTAGCCATAAAATCAAATACAATCTATAAACATTAAGCAGAAATATGATGTATTGAACTGAACTTGTTCCGATATAAAGCCAGAAAACAATTGTCAGCCTGCTCATGGATGTTAGTTCTTCATGATATTGATATGAAGAAGCGAATGAGAACTGACCAGGAACATCGTAAAAGAGTTCAGTCTTGAGTTTGTGCAACTTGTGGTATCTGTAAACACAGAAGGCCGCAACTAACAGAAGCATTAAAGCAAAGCAGATTGCTGTAGTCACAACGGTTCTGAGTTTTGACTTCTTGGATGAGACTGCAAAATTTCTAGCGATTAATGCATTCAACAATGTTGTCATTTAATATTCAAACAACAAAAGTGGCTCTACCTGGAGAAGAAGAGGTTGAAACACATGGTCCTTGCAAGTTAGAGCCACAATTAAGATGTGTTGCTGTAAAACTGACCAAAAAATTGTTACTAACAGACATATCAAGTGACTAAATAATGAAATATGTTATCAAAGAAAAAATCAAGTCAAAGATCAGGTGTAATGCCATCCTTTCTGAAGAACCACATGTACATGTGAGTGTACAAAAGAAAAGGATGGAAAACAATAGGTTTGAAAGATAAAAGAAGAAATTTTACTTGTAAGTATGAATTGAAAAGAGTTTCTCTGGTATTCTTCCCGTCAAATTGTTTGACGAAAGATCCCTGCCAAAAAGAAGAATCGTTAAGCAAACATTCTGGTTGAGGAGGAAATTAAACAAAGTAATGAACCCTGTAAGCCTTAAGTGAAGCAAGTAAGAATATCCTCCCTGGTGTATATTTTTAAAGAGAAAGCATAATTGTCAAGGAAAAATAGAAGATGTCTTACAAATTCTTCAAGTTAGACAGCTGACTCCAATTAACAGGTATAGAGCCATTGAATTTATTGTTCGCAAGATTCAAATATTGCAGGTTGACCAGGCTGCCAAGGTAATCCGGTAAAAGCCCTGACAGATTATTATTCTGCAGCTCCCTGAAGAACAGAGTAACATTAGCAGTAAACTCGCATAAGAAAAACAAAAACACCACTGAATTTCTTTTCAACAGAATACTTGAATCAGGTTGGTAAAGTGAACAAAATTTTCCGATAACACTTTGATAACTCAATCATCTTTCCCGTAAACCATTTCACTGAATTATTAGTGGTTCTTGGATTCATTGCTAATGCTTATGCTATAACATTTAAGCTTGTTCTAAAAGGGACAACTCACAGGCTAGTCAAAAACTTCAGTTTCGTGATCGCAGGTGAAAGAGTTCCAGAAAGTCCAATTGAACACAAGCTTCTGCAAATTACAGTTTAAGTTGTAAACATACAGGCAAAAGACAAATAAATCAACCTGATGAGACTAATTGCTGCAAATTGAAAGAAATGTAGCACTTCCGCTATCGAAAAGTTATCTATGATCCTTCCAAGAATAGGTATGTACTTCAAGATGCATGCTAACAAAAGTTATGGAGGAATGAAAATTATATTGTATTGTGTAATTGTTGTTATACAAAATGAACCATTAACCCATATTTATACTACTCAATCTCTAACAAACTCAAATTTAAAATTCAAATTTACTAACAAACATTCCCTCCAAATCTAACAAACTAATGTGAAATATAACAACTCTTAATACATGCACTTACAAGGATACAACGCTTCCGTTCTTGCAAATGACATGAGACCAACTAAAGCAAGGGCTGACTAAATAATTATTCCAATCTTTAAGATGGCCTTTGGAATCCTTGAGAACATCACGAAGCTCGATCAAAGCTTCACCTAAACATCATCAAAAGCGATATATTTAACATAAGAGTCAAGACAGTTCTCAATGGATGCCAGGATTCGGCTGTTGCACATTTTTCATTTTAGTTATATAATTTGACACTAGATCTATATGTGCTGGGATATCTTCTCAAAAGTCATTAAGAAATTACACATTGAGATTTCATTGTGTCACATCAGCAGTAATTAGTGGTCACAAGAACAAGAACAGCTAAAACAAAAGTAAGGTACCTTCAATATCAGGTTCTCCAGATGAGTAGCTGCTTGTTAAAAGACCGAGCAGTATAAGACAGATGACGACTAGTCTCAGAGGACACGGAATGGAGAATGCTCGAAACACGTAGTGCACTTTTGTGTCCATGAAAGATTCGCCTGTGCTCCTTTTGTGATTGCTTGTTTCTAAGAAAATGGAACGTCAAGCTCATTTGTCGTATCAGATACAATTAAAAAGCAATCAAAATTTACAGGTTTTCCAGTTAAACAAGTAGAATAGTTCTTCCATACAACTTCAGAGTGCATCAATACATTTTCTTCTCAAATTCCAATCCTTTTTGGCACTAAGATTGCATATAACTTACTTCCACCCCAAATTATGCATTAAACTCTAATTAACAGAACCTTGAACTAATCTATACAGATCAAAATGATCCTAAAAATGCTCCATGGACAAAAAAATCATGACAAAGTGTTCGTACTCTTTTAGAAAATATCAAATCCAATCAAAAAGCCATTGCCATAAACAAAAACCAAAAGGAGGAAAAAGACAAAAGTATTTGGCTTTTATCGTCTTTCTCCAACAACTTGGCAAAAAAGGCCTCATATTTGAGATACAGATTAAAGAGTTCAGATCAAGAGAACTTATCTTTTTTCTGTTCCATTAAAGTGACCACAAAGAACTAAATGAAATTAGACATTACTGCAAAAGTTCGAGCTTTCTTCTCAAACTTCAAAACCCAATTTCCAATCTTTAAACTTTACTAGTTCTAACACTCGCATGCACACCAAGAAACTACCATTAATGAGTTTTGATAAACTTAAACTATCTTAAGAGCTCAAGTTCACTTTCTATTTTAAGCCAATCAAAAAAGCAGACACATTTACACAAATGTGATATAAAATCCATGGCATAACAGCTAAAAACGAAAGCATATGTACATATATAAAAGAAATTACACAAAAAGTACTTAAAGATTAGAACTTTAAAGCATACCAGTATTAGAAAGCAACAAAAACTGAGAACTACAAGCCAACATGAGGACTGAAAACGAAGTAGTGATGAAGAATAGTATTAAGTTGGAGGATTATTAATATTATTACTGTTATTATTAGTGGAAGGGACCCGCAAAGCAAATTGGAAGAGAAAGCAAGTGAAGGAATTGTTTTGTTGAAAAGAGTGAAGAAGAAGGAAATATTGGTGGAATGAGAATGAGAATCCCACTACTAATTAATGGGTGTCTCTCTGCTTCTGCTTTATAGCACTTGCAAAAGAATGGATTTGTTCTAAAATATAAACATTTTTATTCTCCTTTATTAATTAATGCTTTCTCTATCAAATTGTCAGAGATGCTGAGAGTGATTGACTTGGAGGGCATATTCATTTCCACTTCCATTTGCATTTCCTGACATAACATCTGTTTCAGTTTGAGAACTTCATCTGCAGCTTGGCATACCGAATCACCAACCCCATGCCATTATGCTTTTACTCAACCTCCCAGCCCCAACTGCAACTGCAGCTTATACCATACGACCATGGACGGAAACAAAGGGACAAGGGGAACAGACAAGGAGAATAATCTTCTCTTTGTCGTATATACATTCCCTCATTTTTATTATATATTTTCATTTTTTTTGTATTATTTTTAATGTAATTATTTTTATCTCTTAAAAAAAACTAGGGGTGAGCATGGGTCGGGTTGTTTCGGTTCTGACCTATGAACTAGACTCGAGTCAAATTTTTTATTATTCCGATTTAGGTCTTTCGGTATATCAGGTCTTTTCGGTTCATGTCTTTCGGTTTTCAAGTTAATTTAGGTTGATTCGGATCGGCTTTCCAGGTCTTTAGATTCGAAGAAAACAAGACATGATTAATCAGGATTTTGATTTTTTAAATATTTTATTTTCGTAAAATAATATTCAGTGACATTTATATCAAACAACTATAGGAATAGCTTTTTTACATTTAATACAAAAATTTTAAAACATGATGTGATATAATTAAAAATAATTTAATAATTTTTGTTAATAACTATGAATTTTGCTATAGTGCCTCAAAATTTAACACTATTTTAATAATGCTTAGTGTGAGCTGAATTTTGATAAAAATATTACATTTGTCAAAAATATTATTAGTAAAATATTTATTTGAAATATTATACAAAATAATTAAATAAATTTGAATTGATGTATGTAGCAATGATAATAATTTCTTAATGTATATACAGATAGATATATAGATAGATGCGTATACATATCTATGTGTACATTTACAGACACACATACGCATTTATACATAAATATGTACACATCACATGCATACATACATACATACATATATAATTCACGTACAATATGTTTAGTGACGAAGTTTCTTTTGTTCAAAATATTTATTTGTTTGTTATATTCTAAATAACTTAATTTTTTATAAAATATTTTTTAAGAAAGTATATTATATTTTAGATTAATTAAAGTAATTTGATCATAAATAGTGTACAGTATTCTGAAGCATCACGTGGGTTCAACTGATAGTGTATAACTAATAAAGAGAAATTATGATGAAGAGTGGATATCATTAACCATAAATAGAGTATTTGGATTTTTTTGTTACTAACAAGAATGTAAACATATTAAAATTGATTGTAATCTTGTACAACAAAAGATTTAGGGAGCTTGGTCAATCAATAGGTTTAGACCTGTATGCCTCTTTTAGTGTCTCTATGAAATTAGAGTTGAACATTGTACCCTCAGTGTGCTAGTTGACCTTTTTTTGTGCACTTGAGTATGCATGTTAGCAGCAGTAACATAGCAAATAGGTTTTTTGTTTTGTTTTGGAAGATCAATAATTATCGTAACATATAATTATTTAAATTCAAACGTGCCCTTTGAGAGAGACTATACTAAAAGATTCCAATAATTGATCTTCTTTTTGAGTTTGGAAGATATATATAATTGCCATCACTTTGTTCAAAAGAAAATCAACAGTCAACAAAGATTAGAGCATGAAAACAGTAGGTCAAGAAATTTTATGTCATTTTTTAAGCTTTATATATTTCTATCTTTCTATCGCCCTTTGAAATTATTATCAACTTTAGGCTGCTTTTGCTCTTTCAAGTAAAGGAATTGAGTTAATCTTTCTAGAAATACAAAATGAAGTAAGAACTTTTCTTCTAAGTAAAATAGTAAGAAGGAACTTATTAAAACAATCATGGCAGTTTAGAAAACAGTAACATGCCACTTTTATGATGATTTTTGCTCGGTTAGTCTATTAATCTTTGAGAATTCTTGCAGAGTACTCTAACCAGATCGTAGATCAATTCTTTGAAGATTCTGACATAAATTGCTGAGAACACTGGCCTCTGCGTATTGCATAAGCGTGTAGAAAGAGTATCCAACAACGATTCGACGAGGAACTGATTTTAAAGAATTAATCGAAGTTTTCTGCCGCATTAGATTATCGTAGATGTTAGTTTTCAAAAAATATTATACTCTTTTAATGAACGTGAGTTTGATCAAAATCTATCAGTAAATAACTTTACATTTTGTGAATGAGAGGATAACCATGCAAACTTCATGCAAAAATATTCATCGTAGCAAAATGTCAATATAATTTAACAATAATTTCGTCTTTAAAAAGCAAAAAAAATACATCTAAAATGAAAAAGAAAATTTTCTTATCATTTAGAACAATTAATATATATGCTGATACATTCTGCCGCCAGCCCAAAATATAGTTCCATTGGAAAAAAAAAAAAAGAGCAAAGGTGGCAATTCGAATCGGCGGGTTTCATAATTGTGTCAGTAATTTTTTTTATCAAATATTATTATTTATGACATAAACATTACAAATATTGAATTTTCATTCGTGTCATGTCTAATCATATTATCGGATCATAAATTATCGACCCTCAAAACAAGTCTCTTTTCAAAGAAGAAAAAGAAAGTTGAGGGATGAACACCTTTAATTATCTAACTAGTCATGACTTTTGATAATGTGCTATTGGGATGAAGGGGGAGATTAGAACAAGCATGCAAAAAAGATTGATACATATCTATCAAACGATTCTTATATATTCTATTAAAGTTTCTCACTAGAATAATTATACAATAAGTAGTCACGTTCTCTTCATTGGAAAAATGATGAATAACCATAGAAATAATCTTGTAATATGTTTTAGATATAAGTTTGTGTATGTTTTTGAGTTTTGAATGCTTCTAGCTAGGAGTATTCGTTTGACAAGAAGAAAAAGAACAGTTGGTAGCTAGGAGTAGAGAATGGATAACTAAACACCTTAATCTTGTCTTTTTAACTTTGAGATTTTAGGCTTCATCTGATTTGGTTGTTACAATGTTTGCGATTACATTTCGGAAAATTACGGGAATGCCCCATATAGTGTTTGAGATGATAAGAATGTCAGGGTATGTTTATTTATTAATAACTTTTCACTTCCATCTTTGGTTTCTAGGATGCAGGAATAGAACTTTTTGAGTTATATGTTCTTAAAACTTGAAGCTTCATTGATTGAGAGATGCTTTTAATACTTTAAGGACCATTCTTGATATTTTAAATTTATGAGGGATTAAATTGTAAATTTTAATAAAAAATACGTGAAGTGTTGATACTTACTAAATTTGATTTCGCAATACCACTCTTAAAATCGTTTATATTTATTACTCCCTCTGTTTTTTAAAATTTGTTAATTTAACATTAAATTCTTGTTCCTTAAAGATTTTTAATCTAAGATTTTTATCACTATTTTACCTACAATACCCCTCAATTACTCTAATTAATTCTCTTTTTCAACACTTACTTTATTTAGAAGAATACTGATGTGCGCATAATATGAGCATAATTCTCATATTTTATTTACGTATTATGCGCGCACATTTTTGAAATTCTCCTTAAAAATCACATTTTTAGTTGCTTTTATTGAAAAATTCATTTAAGAGTTAAAATATGATTTACACGCAAAATAATTCATATATTTATTAATTATCGGTTAATTTTTATTCGGTTTATAATTCTATACGATAATTAATATTGTTTATGATTTTGGATAGATTTTGTGACGCCAAAATTCATAAAGTTCATTTTTAAATAATTATGATTTTTCGCACTATTTTTTTTATTTTAAAACATAAGTTATAGTATACAGTTATAAGTTGCAACGTATATATCAGAGTAATTAAGACACCAATACTTTTCGTAAATG
>CANYCX012167285.1:0-10984 GCA_948193385.1 Breynia disticha f. nivosa | reverse complement strand
TCTCTAGTTCACTCAACCTAATTTGTCTCTATTTTAGATTTTATTCACAATTTCACCAAATCTCATTTAAAAATCGTAGCATGCAGAAACCCTAATCACAAGTTTAACCCAAATAAAAGGTCTAGATCATTTCCTTAACTTCCCAAATTGTAAAAATCCTCCGTCCTCTTGTTAAAATTGATTGTTACAAAAACCTATGGTTTGGGATCGTTTTTGGTACATTTTGAGACTGCTCTTGAGACACAAAATGATTCTCCTACTTGTCTATCTGTGTTTTGAATGATTCATGTGGCACGCCCCTCAATATGCCTGTACCGAGCACCATGTGCCATGTTTTCAAATATGCCATAGCCACGACTTGTACTTCTTATCATGCCATATATTTTTAATCTAGTGGTATTGGTATGACCCGTGCTCAGCCCATGCTAAGCTCGTGCTGGCATAATTCTACTTAATTTTCTTTCATTCTTTCTTGACTCGATACCGACTTTATTTAATTATATTCTGTCTAAATGTTTACTATTTTTTAGGGCGTTACAATAGGAGTGAAAGGTTATAAACTTTGGTGTGTTGAGAAGAACAAGTCCCCCAGATTCATTATTAGTAAAGATGTGACCTTTGATGAATTTGTTATACTAAGTGTAACACCCCAAAAATTTTAACTAAAATATACAGAAAAATGTCATCCAGATAGTGTCAAATGGCCTAACAAAATCGTTCCCCAAACCATTTCAGATATGGACAAGAAGTTAATTTTGCGCTGACAAAAAGGAAAAATAGGTAGAAAAACAGTTTGGGTAAATTGTTTGGCAAATTGTTTCGATCTGTCAGGTTTTAAAAAAAGATATGCGTGAACATTTGGGAAAAGAACCCAAAAACCCTAAAGAATAGCCACCCGATTTCCTCTCCATTCTACCTTGAAAACTCCTTGTTTCTAGACCTTAGAACTACTAGATCTAACCTTAAAACCTTAGATCTAGTAGATCTTGACTGAAGGAAGGGGTTACTCAGTGATTCTTTTCAAAAGAGCAAGGTAAGCTCTAACTTTACACTTAATGCTTATGGGATTTAAGGCAAGGGTTAGGAAAGTGTGCCTATTTGGGTGAGTTATGGTTAATGGAAGAAATGTGGGTGGATTAAGAACTTACTGAGAGTTGGAAGAGATTGAGATTTTAGGGGTTTGGTGATTTCTATTAAATAAGAGTGAAAATGCAAAATTGAAAGTGAGAATGTTTCTAATGTGGAAAATATGATTGAAAATTGTGTAGGAGACATTTTTCAAGATCCACATCAGAGTTGAGCCATGCGCCGACTTTATGGGATTCAAGGTAAGTGCACCAAACCACACTTACCTTAGTATGTCTTGCATCTATATGGTTATGCATATTCAGTTGACTTCGCATATGTTAAAATGGTAGATGGATTGTGTCTTAAAATGGACTTAATGTTTGGTGTGATATTACTTGTGATTTGTATGGATTGTGTGATTTGGGTAAAAATGTGCCATGAAAGGAGATATTGTGACTTAAATGATATAATAAAAGAATGTGTACCATTTGGGTGAATTGATGGATGACGAGTTTTATGAGGACAATGTCCATTATGTGATAGGAAAAGAAGGAATAGTGACTTGTATAATTAGTTTGTATTGGTTGTTTGAGAGTAAGGGTATTGTGTGACTCTATGCTTGAAAATGACATATTTGGAATCAAATAATAATGAGATGATTATTTGAATGTAACTAAATGGATTTACTTTGATGCAGGGAAAACAACAAAAGTCAAACAATTTAATGGAATGCCAACTTGAGTTCGATTAAATATGATGACGACGAATGTGTGATTTCGCATAGAATGAGTATGAATGTAAATTGTGAGGTTTTGGCTTGTGGTGTGCTAAAGTGTAAAATTTGAATGTCATGGTTTAATGAATTAATTGAACCAGAATGCGTGTTTGTGAATGTGTGTGAATTGGTTACATGGGAATGTTGCCTTACTGCATGTGATAAATTGAGGTGTGTTTATTGCTTGGAATATTCTTATGTTTGGGAATTTCATGGTATTGAGTGTTTTGGATGTTGGAAGGTGATTTTCACTTGTATATTGTTATGCTTAAGTGTGTGAAATTTGAGATGTTAGATTGGATTCTTGGAATGGGCTTGTATGGAATGCTTGAGTTATGTGACGGTGTGAAATCGTGGTTACATGCAAATATGAAATGAACAATGTTAGACATCCATGTGCATGTAATACTGTAAAATTGAAAATGGAATTGGACATGCTTGATTTGCATTTACTCATGTCATTATTGGCATTTGCATAAGCATTGTGTATGTTCATGATTTATGAAATAAAAGGGGGATTAACCTAATGAAATAGAAAGGAAGGAGAGGAAGCTCCATTCCTATGAATGGAAAGGGAGATTAGCCCAATGAAATAAAAAGGGGCGAGAGCCCATAAGGTGTGAAAAAGAAAAGAAGGATTAACACGGTGGAAAAATAAGGAGCGAGAGCTCTATTATTGTGAAAAGAGGGGATTAGCCCAATGGAATGAGAGAGAGATCTATCGGATAAAAAAAGGGTGAGAGCTCTCCAGAATGAAAATGATGAGAGACCTTAGGGCATTGAGACATAAATAGATCATGGTGTATGGGTGTTGTGCGTGTCACTATAGAAATATGTTGAGAAATTACTGCAGACTTTCAATATGCATTAGAGCAAACTGGTGAGCACTCCATTAGCCCAACATTTTAAGTTTGATAGTAGTACATTGCCTAAGACAGATGATAAGGTGGAGTTAATATAAAGATTACTTTATGCTAGTGTTATTGGGGATTTATTATATGTTATGATTTCACTAGATCAGATATTATTTATGTTGTGAGTGTTGTAAGGAGGTTTAGGAGGAATCCAAAAAAGACTCACTGGGAAGTTGTCAAGTGGATGGTATGATACTTGAGGGAATTAAGTAGTGTGTGCTTAGTGTATGGAAAGAATAATGTATCTGATGGATTGGTTGGTTACACAGACTCAGATCATGGTGGAGATCTCATGAGGAAAGGTCATTGACGTATTATATCTTCATTTTGTTTAGATGTGCAATTAATTAAACAACATTATTATAGATATCAATGGTCTTATTGAAAACAAAGTCAGAGTACATGTCCTTGACAGAGGGAGTAAAATAAGGTATATGGTTAAGTGTTTTCCTGAGCAGTTTGGATTTGAATTTGCATAAGCCTTATATATTTTGTGATAGTTAGAGTGGTTTATGTTTGGCAAAGAATCTTGTTTACTATAATAGGACAAAACACATAAATGTCAAATTGCATTTTATCATATATGTGATAGATGATAACGTGTTCTTCATTGATAAGGTAGCCACAGCTAACAATCTTGAAGATATATTGACTAAGCTGTTGATCAATAAGAAGTTCAAACATAGCTTAAAGTTGGTGAATGTTTGCAAAGCTTAAGGTTGAGGCCCTTAAGGGCCATGACAGAGTGGTGTATTAAAAACTTTATTTTTTGTGTTGATTGGATGGAGAAAATGGATCTAAGGTGGAGAGTTGTTGAGTTGTATCAATTTTCTCTTTGTGGATTTACAGTCTATTTGAAGTGTGCAGGTCTATGGTTATGATATTGAGGGAAAAATAGGTTTTTTGCTAGTTGTCAAGGTGTACACATATAAATAGAAGTGTTATTGTCTTCATTGTACTCTTTGGTCAATACATCAATAAAGAATATTCTCTCTATCTGTGGACGTAGATTAATTTGATCGAACTATGTAAATCTTGTGTCTTTTTTTCTTATTCTTAAAGCTAATTTTGCAACTCTATTTCTCAATTTCTTGATAATTAAAAATTTAATTCAATTTATATTTATTTTTTATTTATGATATATTGTATATTTTAAAAAATTATATGAGATCTACAATCAAGTTTGATTTTGGATTGTTAAATAGGCTTGACTTTAGATTGGTAAATAAATAGAATTTTGATTAGTAAATAGTAAGAAGAAATGGCATCCTTTTGTTAATTTCATCAAATTTGGATTCATATAAATGTGTTTAGAAGTTGAACGAGTAAATGAAAAGTTCAGTTATTGAGAATCAAGAATATTTTATTTAAGCTCAAAGGGTTAATTATTTTTTTACAATTTAATTAATGATTTATGGCGTTAGTATTTGGAATAATTTTGATGTTTTAGAAAGTTGGTGGGCCTCAGAAGTGAAAAAAGAGTTTATGGGGTTTGAAAGATCCAATATGAAAGTTGAGGGGATAAATTATGAGTTTTGTCATAATACCTACTAATGGTATGATTCAAATAATTTTTGTTAGTATCATATTCCATTTCTTTTGGAGCACGGGTGTGTGACCATCAATTACATAAGTTTCTAGAAATTTATGTAGCTCATTAAATAAAAGTCTATTCACCATCTTATATCTTTGGATAAATGCTATTCGTCCTAAGATTGCTTTCCTAATTCACAGTTTTTGACTTGTTTTGATCTCACAAAAACTTGTTAAGTACTAATTACACCTCTCACCAAGAACTGTAATTTGGATCCAACGTCAAATGAAACTCGAGTGATATCCGCGAAAATAATCTTCCTTGTCTATTATTGATCCACCATTGTGACACTCAATTTTATTTTGCCTTTTTATATTCATTATTACCGATTACTAAAATTCAGTACAATTTTTTCACAAATTATGAAAACATTGTTCATTCCTATCAGGACAATAAACATCAAGCGTCAGCCAACCTGTTAAATGCACTCAAACAATGAAATCACAGTAATCAAAATAAGATATAGTTTTTCTGACACTGTTGCAAGCAAAAGATGGTTTCAATGCAAAGTTTACAAGATTTGTGCTCATCACAAAAATCCAACACTTTGTAAAATAAGAGGATCCCTAACCTTGTCGTGCAAGTCCCAAAAGAGAATATTCGCTTAGACGAGCAAAAGCTACACAACAGCATGTCAATCTGCACGATTTTTAAAGATACATCCACAAGGGAAAATAAATGAGTATCAAAACTTGATGAGTGCATATTCCTTCGCGTTACTATTTAAACCATTTAGCCATTGCAATTTTTCATCCAAGCACATGTATTTATATAACACCCTAAACTAATTATATAGTTAATCATGTAATTAATAGATTAGTTAACGTTTAAAATCGTATATTTTAAAACTTTTTCATATAAAATTATGTTTCTACTGTTCATATTATTATCTATTATTTATTTATTAATTGTAGATCATTTTAATATAAAAAGTATACATCACTCCTTTGACATGACCTAGAACACGACCCGTGTTAGTGTAAACACCCCCCATAGGCATGAATCTGTGTTATACTAGATGTCCTCTGTTCAACTACAACAAGGTGCCCATGTCACTTAAGCATGACCCATGTGCATCATATTGTGTTTCTTGATCAATCCAAAATCAACCTGATATCAACTAAATATATATTTTGTTTTGTTCAATAAAAACCAAAGATCAAACACATTAAAATGTCATATCATCAAAATCCACTATATCTATATATCACTAACCTAACCTCATATCAACAATGTACAAACATATACTGATTAAGTCATCATCTATCAACGTAACATGCTAAAAGACATATCATGCAAAATATTCATATACATATGTGTACATATGAAAAAGAGGCTGAAGTGAAGAGAGAGAGAGAGAGAGTGCTAAGGAATGGTAACTAACCCACCTACTGATAAACTTGAAAGTAAAGCTACTAGCTATTTATCTGAAACTAAAATCAAAGCACACATTTAACGAGTTGCGAGCTCAGTGAGTAATCATTTCATATTTAGCAAAATATAATTCATGTAATTAATTCCCTTATAAACATTTATAATCATAATTGCTATAATCATGTATAAACAATCATAATCATCTATAACAATAAAATAACATTTTCTTCTCATTCTCCTTTCCTACTCGTTCTCCTCTCCTACTTGTTCTCTATTCCAAATTTGTTCTCTAGATTGATCAATCTTTAACTCTACCATAATCACATTCTCCTCCAAAACACATATAATATGAAATCATATATATCAATCATGATAAATGACCAATCAATCACATACCTGTATAAATAAAACTTATATCCTATGTACCTTTACGATTCTCAATCGTATAGTCTTATTCATTCATTACTGTATGTATATCTCAATATATATAACATTTATAACATATGAATATTTCGTATTTAATTGTATATAAAAATGAGTTAGCTTACTCACTTGATCTAGATGAGATATTCAAAGGTTCCTAAAATCTGGCTCTGATCTTGTCATCTAAATTATCGTCCTCTTTTCTCTTATTTTTAATCCCTCGAAATGAATTTTTTTTCCATTTTGAACTCCAAGATTGGACTTGATAGAAAATGATGAAGATGGAGGTTACAGATGAGTTAGGAAGGGTTTTAGTAGTGATTTTGTGTTCTGAAGAAATAAAAGACAGCTGTTGCTTTTAAAGTTTGAAAATTGCCACCTCATGTTTTATTTCTTTCAAGTTTATACAAAATTACCATATCGACAAGGTCATGTTGGTTTGACAGGATCCCCATGTTGATTCACACGATTTATGTGTTAAACATCACGATAACTGTGTTCAACTTTTTCCAACAACACAATCATGCTCATAGTTTCCTAGGAGCACAACCATCGTATCAGTGGCACGCATACCGTGCTGACAATCTGAATTCAACTTATTCATTTCAAATGTTGTTTCATATACTTATTCACCTAAATTATAATTCTAACATATTTCACAACATAATATGAAACGCCCCAAAAAAAATAAAGAATTTAGGGAAAAATATAATTTAAAATTGAAAGAGTCGTGTCGGGTCAAAATGAGAGAAAAATAAGGATAAATAGGCCGATACGAGCTGGGCACGGGTCATGCCTAAGCCATTGGAACTAAACCAACAGCACGACACAAGGCATGAGGCATGTTTGTGGCTATACGCTAAAACACAATGCATGGGACTCGACATGGTCTTTTTATGGCTATGTTCCGAAGAAAGAGTTAAAACGCATGAAATAGAACCTTAAGGCTCATTCTTGACTCTTGGAGCTACCATACCCTTTACCAAAAGTTCAAAACCCTAATCAACCATAGCCACGTGATTTTTAGCAGAAAATGAGGGGATTTTGACGGATTTGAGGCCAACAAACCTAAGGTTACCTTCTAAACCCTCTTTGGTATGGTGAGACTTGAGATCTTAAGTTTGCATATCATGATTTGATATATAAATCTGAATAGGGTTGTGAATGAATGTTTAAAATAGGTACAATTTGGCTTGTAAAGGGTAGTATTTGTAGTGAAGGTAAGGGAAATAGTGAAATTGGTGAAAAATTATGGGTTTGTTGGGAAAGGATGTCGAAAGAATGAATAGGAAGGGATTTTGAGTGGGTTTTGTTGGAAGTTAGGAATTTAAACTAGTGGGGTCATGAGGTGAGAAGTGTAATGAGGAATTTTAACTAGGGTTTATGTGAGATGGGGAAGATTTTAGCCATTTAAGTTAATTGAGTAGTAAGAATGGTCAATAAATTGACTAAATTTGGAATGTTAAAATGAATTGCGTATGAGGCAAAAATTGGGAATGGAACCGAGGTTGAGTGCCTAGCACGCAACTTTTTGGACTCAAGGTAAGTGCACTGAATTTACACTTACATTGGTATGTCTTGTATTTGTATGGTAATGTGTTTGACTAAATAAATGAAAATTGAATTTTAGGAATATATGACTTGTAGTGTGATCTTATGTGGAATTGTACCATTTAAGCTTAATCAATGAAATGTGACTTGTATGAGATGGCATGTTTTTATTGTTTTAAGATTAATACACGAATGTGTTTTGCGATTGGAATTGTATTGTTGTGCATTTTATATGTTTTCATGATTGATTTTTATTTCATTTCATTTTTCATGTGCATTGTGTGTCACATGGTGAGGTGAATGAAAGAATGAAAAAAAAGGGGATTGACCCAAAAATGAGAGCGAGATCTCTCCAGTCATATGAAAAAAAGAGGGGATTGTCCCAAAAATGAGAGCGAGATCTCTCTAATCGTATGAATGAAAAAGGGACTGGGCCAAAATGAGAGCGAGATCTCTTCGGTCGTATGAGAAAAGGGGGACTGGCCAAAAAATGAGAGAGAGAGTTCTCAGGTCATATGAAAAGGAAAAGGGATTGGCCCAAAGGGCGTGCATTATCGAGTGTGGGCATTAGTATGCATGAAACCATTATTCGGCATTCTTGCATTGTGTATATATGAGATTGTGGATAATGGAATTCCTTATGATTGAGCATTTATGTTATGTTTTGATGTTGGTAAATGAGGTAGTGGATAATGGATTTTCCTTGTTTGTGAACTATGTTTCATGTTTTTATGTTAGTAATTGAGATTGGAGGTGATGAAATTCTGGTTATAGTTACAGTTTATTGCCTATATATTATCGTATGTGTGATTTAAGTGTGAAATCCTTAAGAGGAAAGGTAGGATGAATGATAAGTTGAAGTTCCAGAGGCCTGACACGGATGGCGTGCTGATTAAAATAACGTCGTGCCAGGCTACTGTATCTTCCAGAGTTCTCACACGACAATCGTGCCTACCCACAAGGGACCATGCCGAGACATTGTATGTTCCAGATCACCAACACGACCCCAGTGCTGATTCACACGGGCCTGTGCCAGTGCACTGTATCTTCTGTAATGCAACACAGCCATCGTGCTTCCCATCGACGCCCCGTTCTACCTTGTAAAATTATGAATTATTTGTTAAGAACATGGAAATAATTTGAACAAGGGATAATTACTTCTCCATAACACACTTAAGCTCTTAAAAAGAACAAAAATTTATACACTACATAACTAGGTAAGTGTGTTGTAAGTGTGCTTATTGAGTTTAATACTCATATAAGTTATTGGTTATGATGAATGCAGAGCATTAGCAAGGTACTTTTGTAGCGGATTAGCATTGATGCTAGGAGTGTGAAAGCGGCGAGTAGGTCGATGAATCTTAGAATATTTTGTAACATGATTTCAACTATGCATGATTCGACATAGTGTAAAATACATTGCTAATATTTTGTAAACTTTTATGCCACATGTTTTTGCATAACTAGTTTTGTTTAAACATGGATCATTCATGTGCTAAGTTTATATGGAATGAGGTTTTAATATTTTCCCCTCGGTTTGTTTAATTGTCTTTTGAAAAGAAAAAATAAGATTGCTTTAAAGTGAATTAAAAGATGTTTTTGGGGTTCACATAATACATTTTTTATTCTTAATTTATGTATTTATTTCACTAATTATAGTTTATCGGAATAGGGATGTCATAATTAAAGATCGATACCCTATACAAGTTTCAATAACAAAAATCCTGGTCCTAACCCTTTACTAGTCCAATTCATGGCTCAAATTCATTTAGAATTCTCATACAATCAATAACACACAAAAAAACATGTGTCAGTCAAGTCTCGAACTCAAAAATAATTGGGAAGCTCAAAATTGAGTAGGAAATGGTTTACAAAACCTGTTTCCTAAACCATTTGGGTGCATGTAGTTTGAAAAACGATTTGTGCAAACTGTTTGGGTCCCAAAATCAACATTGATCATCCAGTGTTGTCCAGGATCAACATATAGGCTAGCAAATAGTTTAAACAACCCATTTTCCATTTTGTTTGCCATCAAAACTCAACTATGGAACCTTAATTCCATTTAAAAGCCTTGCTCAGGTCAGCAAACAGTTTGCTAAACTATTTTCTAGCATATGTTCCCTATTTGCAATTGAAAAATCCCTCAATTTTAATTCAATGACATGCCAACTCAATCAATAATTGTTCACACAACTTTCAAACTTCATATAGTCAATATTTCACAAATTCAAATATTCATTTACTATATTATCCATTAATTTACTTATTCACATCTATTATCTTACACCTAATTCTGCATTCTTTTGCCTAACTACTCTTTTACCCCGTATTATTTAAACCTCGATTGTTTTCAATTCTTACACAATCCACACTCAAAGCCATATCATTAATATACCAACCATGCATTCCATAAGCACAAGCCTACAACACAACTGTACAATTTTGGCATCCTGCCTCATTCACGAGTCACAAAAAAATGACATATCCAAAATATATCACAACTGCATATCAACACACATTTCATAGTAACCTTTATTAATCAACCCCCTAAATTCTCATAGACCAAAAAATAAAGCGTGGAAGTTCCAGAGCCAGCTGATTTTTCCTGTCTCCTGTATGAGAAAGAATAAGAGATTAAGGGAGGTAATATTATGTGATAGATGATACACTTATCACAAGAAATTAAGAGGGAGATAAGACATACCCTCAAACTATTGGGATTGTGTCCTCTCATTTTATTCAATGAACTAAAAAATGTGCGAACTTATAAACTGTGTGGCTCTCCCATTGTTGATAGCAAATAAGGAATAATTTGGGCGAACCTAAGTTGGAGGCTTTTGGAGTGGGAAATGTATGCTTCAACTCCCATAAAATTGACCAAAAACGATCTTTGGCACAGCGAGTTCGCAAGGTGTAGTGAAGGCAAACCAGCACGTTAGGTCAAATTTTTTTGGTTTTGTGCTAAAATGGTCAAGGTAGATGAATTGGAGCTTTGGTTTGAAAATAAACCAGTTTCATTTGTCTTTCTTAGGCAATCACTGCCTTTATTCGCAGAAACTCGATATATTCTATGATGAGGACTTTTACATTTGGTCTGCGATCTTTCACAAAATTGAGCTTCGCTTTGGCATTCAAAAAATAATAATTTTCCCATCACTCCAGTAGCCAATAAGGAATACTAAAGGATAATGGCAAAGAATTTTTGGTTTTGCAGGACAAGTCGTTGTAAAGCACTGCTAGTAGGACTTGCACGAAAGCCACATGACCCTCGTGACCTTGATTGCA
>CANYCX012165877.1:0-14236 GCA_948193385.1 Breynia disticha f. nivosa | reverse complement strand
TAGGAAAACTTTAGCCTTTATCTATACCAGTCTGGAAGTGGGAAAGAATAACCATGAATTTTGTGATAGGTTTACCTCAAACATAAATGGGAAAAGATGCAGCTTGGGTCATAGTTAATAAATTGACTAAGTCTGCACACTTTTTACTTATCAGAGTCAACTTCTCTTTAGCACAATTAGCTGAAATGTATATGCAAGAGATAGTTTGAGTATATAGTATTCTCGTGTCTATAGTATTAGATAGAGATCCGAGATTTACTTCTTGATTTTGACAGGCATTACAGATTGCATTAGGCACGAAGTTACATTTTAGTACAACTTTTCATCCTCATACTGACGAACAGAGTGAGAGGACGATACATACTCTGGAGGAGATGTTGAGATTATGCATTTTGGATTTTAGAGTTCTTGGGACAGGTACATTCCTTTGACGGAGTTCACTTATAATAATCAATATCATAGTAACATTGGAATGACACCGTATGAAGCTCTATATGGACAAAAATGTAGAAGTCCAGTATTCTGGGATAGAGAGGGGGCAGAAATAGTAGAAGGACCCGAAATTGTACAAGAAATGATAGAGAAAGTAGAGTTGATCAAACGTAAGCTAAAAACAACACAAGATAGACAAAAAAGCTACTACGATCAACATAGAAGAGAAATGGAATACAAAATTGGGGATAAAGTATTTTTGAAAGTTTCACCCTGGAAAGGAATAATGCAGTTCAAAAATAAAGGAAAATTGAGTCCCAGATACGTTGGACCATATGAAATTATAGAGCGAATTGGTCCGTTAGCCTATAGGCTTGCCTTACATGTAGAGTTAGCACAGATTCACGATGTTTTTCAAATGAGTGTGCTACGGAGGTACAGATTAGATCCTACCCATGTTATACCTGAATCGGAAGTGTATATATCAGAAATTTAACCTATAGAGAAGAACGGATGCAGATTGTGGATCATAGAACAAAACAGCTAAGAACCAAACAGATTCCAATGGTTAAAGTTCTTTGGAAACATCACAATTTGGAAGCAGCAACATAGGAAACAGAGGATAGAATGCGAAAAGATTATCCACATATTTTTACAGGTACATTTTATTATAATGAGTAAATGCATATACATATAGAACCATCCATATAGAAATATAAGAGATAGAAAATAGAAAAAGAACATAGAAGTGAATTTCGGGGACAAAATTCTTTAAGGAGGGGAGATTTGTAATATCATCGTTCTGAATTACTTAATTAATATTTTAAATAATATGTTTAATAAAAATAAAGAGTTTTGCAATAAAAATGATGAAAATAAATGATTAGAAATAAAGATATGAAAGGGTGACATAAGGGTGATAAATAGGTGATGTTAAGTAACCAAGGAAAAGGAGAAACCTTAAGAACATAAAAGAAGACGTGGTGGAGGCCCATAAATGTGTGGTGGGCATTACCACGCATACTCAACTATTTTTGGGCAAAACCTATAAGTTCATATGCTCCTCGACTTGTTCAGAACCTTCAAAATCATTAAAACATTCAAGAGAAAGCTCCAGAGAGAGAGACGAGTAAGTGAGAGAGAGAGGGTGCGCAAGTGAAAGATTCAGCTAAGAAATTTATTTGAGATATCGAATCAATCGTAGTTCCAAGCGGCAACCTAGTGGTATAAGCGAAACAGGTAAAACTCAAAAGTTTTGTAAGTTTTTATGAGTTTTACTATAATTGTTTCTTGTTTATTATTGATATTTAATAATTAGAGAGTTGATGTTGAAATTGAGTTAAAAATACATTATATTAAGTTATTACTGATTTGAGTAATGATAGGAAAAGGGTTAGGGTTCTGGCTAGGGTTTATAAAATTGAGAAGCAAAGTAAATGAAATTTATAGGGCATGCATTAAATTGGTGGTTATATTGGAAAGTCTAGGTATATTGTTGATTGTTTGTTATTAAATGATTTATATATGTTATATGACGACAGAGTAGACTAGTCGGACGGGACGTGAGTACACATCATTCTGAGTATTTCAGCTGACAGGTGAGTATATCTCACTATCTGGTTAAATTAAAATGAATGGTTACATGTATATATATATTAATATGTGAATGAATTGTGAATGATGTTACGCATGTGGCTTGATTACTTATGTATGATGATGAGTGAATGCAATTATGTTATCCACGTACCTATTTGAAAGTGAAAATGAAACAAAAATGAAAGGGAAACGAAATGATGATATATGTGCGTACTTATATGATTATGATATGTGATATACGAAATGAAAAGGGAATCGTAGAAGCGATTCAAATGAAACATGTACGTAAAATGATAAAGGCATACGAAAAAGGTACGTGAATGTGCTTATGTTTTTCATATGATATGTGATATGGTAAGGTGATAAATGATTGATCATTCGGAGACGGGAGTAGGGCGACGAAAGTTAGGTCCACATGAAAAGGAGGTGGAAAAATGTTTTCAAAAGTAATAGGGAGACGGAAGTTAGAGTTTATTATGAATGAGAACGTTCAATTCAGATGTATACAAATCGAATTCAAAATGAGGTAAAAAGAATAGTTCAACGGGAAATGAAATGAATGAAAAATAAAATGCAAAGGAAAAATGAAAAGGATGAAGAATATGTACGTACGAAATGTGATATGTTAATGTGATATATTTGTATTGTATGAAATGAAACTGAGTTGAAAGAATAGCTCATATATGTGACTGTTTATGTGATATTATAAAATGAATTAAAGATTACTCACTGAGCCTATAACTCACGCAATTGCGATGCTTGTTTGAGGTGCAGGTATTAGCAGTGGTAGACGTTTTTACTAGCAGTGTCAGAGTTTTTCTTTTTTACAGGTTAGACAGCTGCTACACGATCTACTTCTCTCTCTTCTATTGATGTCATTAGGATCGTTTGCATACATGTTTCATATGATGAGATTTTGATATGATTTTGTTATATGGTTTGTATATTACATGTTGAAATTGATAGAGGATGAGTATGATGTTATTTACAGTTTGTTGATATAGTGATATGTTTATATCTGAGGTTGAGTTTTTATGATAGATTTGACTATTGAGCTGTGTGTTGATTAATATGAGAATGTGTGTGAGTATTATGTATAATGTTGAACTTGAATTGCAGGAGGAATGCAATAGGTATATATATAGAATATTTAGATTATAACCATTATATAGCAGTTCTACGTAAAGTATGAACTTGCTCAATAAAGAATAAAAAGCGTATTAGCGTAACACAAAGCTTAATCCATAGATGCGTCAACTAGTACGGTCGATATTCTGGGAATATGACAGAATAACAGTAGATGGTATATCCTAAATATTGGTATGAAGTTACTCGTCATATAAGAAAAGTTGAATAAGGAGTAATGAAAATGATATATATGCGAATTATGAGAAAAGTTTTTAAAGATATGTGCTTAATATGGTAATTAGATTAGGCTGTTTTATATTGGATCTTTGTTTGCGTACTTATTGACTAAATCATGGGTCAAATTACACATATACTATTTTTAAAATACCATTTTCCATAAATGTAATCTTAGGAAAGAAATTCCAAGAATGTCATCTTTGATGATTTTATTCTCTATATTGCCACATATAAGCTTTTTTTACATTTTTTCTATGAGTTGTCATCTTATGGTTAACTTGTAGTAGAAAAAATAAGGATGACAACAAGTTGATAAAACATTAAACAAAAAATTAAAAAAATAAATAGTCAAACTCTAATTCCCAAATCAATAATACATACCGCTATCAAATTCCGTCAAATTGAATACACGAACAAAGTCGACCAATAGTTGATAAAAAATTGACTACAAAGATGACAACAAGTTGACAACAGCTCAACCAGTAAAACTTTATTTTTCAAACAAAAAAACATGCATTACTATCAAGTTAATTATATACGAAAAACAAAAATATTTTGGTCATCCTTAGGTGACTCAAATTCGTTTAACATAATAATTAGTATTCTACCTATATAATTCTTGTTCTACTTGGTTCAAGAATAATCCCTCTCTACTGCGTAATGCAATCTCAATGCAATTGAGTAATAATTTTTAGAATCTTCATCTGCTTAACACAAAAATAGAATAAACAAACTTCAGTAATCCAACATTTAAATATCGTGTGAAATACAATAAGAAAACATAGATTCAGAAACTTCAATTACAAAGAAATTAAACATGTTCAATTAATAACTAAGACCCAAAAGTCCTAAAATAGAAATAGCTATGAGGATTAATCCCAGATTCCGCGAAAACAACACTAAAGAGCATATAAGAAAAGTTGCCTAGGAACAAGCACCACTCACCTGTCACACTTTGTCCAAGCTGGAAGTAGTCAAAACATATCTCATATAAAGTCAGTTTGTTTTTTCGTGGCGAAAGATTTGTGGTTCAACATAGAGAGTTTTGTTTAATGAAGAAGACACGTGGCTTTTGTTTCTTCAATTTCGTAGCATATCTGTGTGAGGAAGATCGAAGACACAATCATCGTTATCATCGGAGCTATAGTAAAAATCGGCGCCAAAGCTTCCTCCGTTCTCAAGAAAATCAGCAACCATAAAAAATGGTACACAACACACAAGATTAACCAAGGAAGATGTGCAAAACAAAGGAGTTAAAAGGAGGGGAAGGTTGGTGTAAGGTTCAATGAACCTGGATGCATGTTTTTTGCTTTGTGAAAAATAGTGTTTTTTAACTTAATATATACATGTGGTAAAGATGATAATAGTTTTAAAAAAATGTCATTATACGAACATGTTCAATTGACATAATAAAAATGAAAGGTGGTAGTTTTAAGATGATGCTGAGTGATCTTTGTTCTATAATTATGCTTGTTTTAACAATATATTGGCGTAAATTGTTAAGAGTTAATTTAAGTTAAAACAATAACAGTGGAAAAAAATAAAAAGAGATAAGAAAGGAAAAGTAGAAATTTGAGATGTATATAAAAGACATTTTTAAATTAAATTATGATAATATTATACAAATACATTTTAATACATCTAGAAATTTTAACTCAATTATTAAACTATAACGTTTCTATAATTTTTTTTTCTTAGATTCAACATCTAGGTTGGATAACTATTATGCAATGTACATTAACGTCATTGGACAACAATACAACTTCCGACCAAATGTTAGCGTTGAAAATGAACTTTTTTTCTACCAATAGAAAGACTTTTCACATTTCAGCAAACACTTTCAACTTAAACCAAAAACAATACTAGTTTTGTGAGAAATTGATAGATAATATTTTTAAATATATTGTTTTAAATTATTAAATTTTTAGTTTTAAGTATATTATTTATTATTTAATCACTCTTACATTTTCATTATTTTAATATAGATATATTAATTAAATATTAATTATTTAATTAAAATAATTTATTAAAATAAATTTATAAAATTATATAATAACAATTATTTATAATTAATTTAATTACAAATTTTATTATTGACCTTTCAAATCTAACAATTTAAAATGGAGTTAGTAATAAAAATAAAAACTTGAGAGTTTAAGCGATTAATGTTTTTTGGTGGCAAGTTTGACCTTTGAGTTTGAGACGCTCACATTACCGACATTGGAGTTGGACACACAAAAAAATCCAAATCTAAAAGCCTAGAACGTGTAAGACTGTAGACTAGGCAAATGTAAGGACTCTATGCTGCAGTTTCACAATGTGATCCTAAAAGAGACAAACTTGGCGACTTTTAAACATTTTCAAACTTATTGAACCGGCCTACCTGTCAAACAGAACTCTTACTTGTGTGTTAAACTTGCTCATTATCTTCCACGCTCTTCAATTTAATCACCTCTCTCTCTCTGCACATACAATTTTCTGCCCTGAAGCTGCTAATATGGTCCAAATTAAGGAATTGTATCCTTTTTAAATAGTTGTTGTTCATTTCTTATGTCTTGAGTTGAATGTTTTCCTTAACTTGTGAATTTACGATGTGGGTTTGTGTTGTAAAGTCGAATTACGATGCCAATATCTTTGGAAGAGGTACAATTTTGAAATTTTTTATGTTTGGTTGATGCGTTTTGTTTGGTTTGTGATTTTTAATTATGCTGTGTATGTTGGGTTGTTGCAGTATCAGGTGGCACAGATGTATATGGTGATGAAGATGCAGCAACAGAGTACAAGTGGTAGTGAAGGTGTTGAAGTGTTGGAGAATAGAGTTATTGATGATGATGTTTATGGAAGGTGCCAATATACATCTAAAGTTTATAGATTACAAAGGTAAGTTTCTGAATAATTGTAACTGATTATTTGATTGGTCGGTTTTGTTCTTAATTATAATTCAGAAGGTGGTGCCTAGTGTCTTTACTAATGCTGCAAATTCTGTTTGTAATCAAAACAAAACTCATTTAGCTTTTTACCTATTTGAAGCAAAGTTCCTTCATGGATTACAACTTTGGCTCCAACAGATGCTCTCGTTATGCAGGAAGAAGCGTGGAATTCATACCCAAAGTGCAAAACAGGTAAGCACTCTTCTTGCTTTTGTTGTCTGTGTCCATCTCTCAGTAGTGTTTTCTCAGTCTAACGTGCATTTATCGTCTTTTGGTTTGCTCTTATGGCTGGATGCCCCCGCTCTAACAGTAATAAAGGTAATATTTCTTTCTTACTAGAAGGTCCCAATTTGTAGATCTATTTTCATTTGAGGAAAATCAAAAATCTTACCCTTATAAAATTGTCTTCTCTGCAGTGCCCATATTTCACCAAATTTTCTCTAGCCATTGAAACTGTTCATAAGGCTGACAATGGGAAGTCAGAGAATGTAAGTTCTTTTCTGGATGGATAATATTTGTGAGTAATCATAGTAAATTCAATTTTGTTCAAGTGAATATGTATTTTGGTGTGGACTTTAGCAGTTCAATTTCTTACAACAGCATTTGCATTGAATTCGTTCTGCATAATTTCTTTCCTGCTTTTGCATATATTAACTATAGTCTACGGATGATCAGGTTCACTGTTTGACGAAAGAACAACTAGCAATGAGGGAGGTTGAATATATTGACATTGCATCCACTGCAACTGATTATTGGAGTTATGCCATTGGAAGTAACAGTACAGACTTCAAAAAATTTCGATCTGCAAGCACCAGCCGTGGTCCACTCGTTGATGAATGGCAGGTTGGTTTTTTGCCCTCTTTTTCCTTTTCTTTCCTGGCATTAAGGAATATAGCATGACCATTATTATTATTATCACATGAGTATATTCATTCTGGTATTAATGATGGTGGCACATGATTTTACTTGCAGGATAAGTGTAATCCAGTTATGACGGCATATAAGTTAGTAACCATAGATGCACCATACTGGGGTTTTGGATCTCGGCTTGAGCAGGCGTTGTTAGGGGTAAGCTCCTGCATCTCTGCATATAACCAGATATTGTTCACACCCTTCCATTCCAAATATGATTGAGAAATTTGAATTTTAGGATTTAATTAAAGAAAATTCAAATTTTATGGGCAAAATGAAATGAGGTTAGTGTTGTGAACTTGTGCAGGGTGAAAGAGCATTGTTTTTAGAGAGTCACAGGAATTGTTTCTCTTGGATTGATGAATGGCATGGGATGACAGTTCAACAAATAGGCCAATTGGAACTACAAAATGATTCCTTTATAAAGCAGGTTGGTTACAACTCCTATTCTGACCTATAAATTCTTGAACAAATTCCAATATCACTATTTCAAACTCTTTAGGCAAAAAAAAAATTATGAACACTTACTTGTACTTGCTATCGCTGGAATTGTTTCTGAATCATGACGCGCTGTATAATATGTTTGAAAACAGAAAGCGAACCGGCCAGCTCTGACTACGAGTTCAGAAGAAAGTCGTTCCCTCGACGATGAAGACATTCACAGCATCAGATTTCCTTTAAAATCAAAAGCATGAACATTTTATGGATAGTCACTCACAAATTATACATATAGGAGGAAATGTCGACAGTGTCATTGGATTCAACATTGTGCATGTTTTATAGCCGTTATTTCATTCAATTGTGCTCTCAAGGTCTTGTATTATTTATAGATGGCTGAGATATATAACTCTTTGGGGAGAGAGTTCACGAATGAAAAATGAAGTAATTCAGTGGTTCGAAAAGAAAATTTATTAATATTTAGTGGTTCTTTTTAAATATATTAACTATAAAAGTGTTCATAGCTGAAGATTAGAACAAGAATTGATTCTCTACACAAGTCTAAGTTATTTATGTTTGTAATTGAACATATACTTTGCGTATTTGTATTTTTGTTTCGCTCATTTATTGTAGACACGGTAAAAATGAACCAAAACCGTTGAACCGAATAAGAATTGGACCCTAAAAAAAGGAAATCGGAACCGTCTAAACCGAAGCTGTTAAGAAAAAGATTATGAAACCTAACATTTTGGTTACGATTACGGTTTGTAATTTTTTTAAATCGTTGAGCTGCTGGTTTAATCGTCAGTTTAAATTGTTGATTGGACTGTTCTATTAATAAAGAATATTCATTTTTATTAACATAAGACTCTACTTCCTTGCATATGTTAATCTTACTTAGTATATCATATACGTTTGTTTTACGCAAATTAACTCTAGTTTAGAATTTTTTTTTTCCAAACTGCTTATATGATACAAATATATTATTCATTAATTAGAATTACTACCTGATTAAGGCAGAAACTCCGAATTGATGATGCTAAGACACAATAGACTTGGTCTTTTATACTTTTTTTAAAAAAATCAAATCTTCTTGCATTAAATTAAATTAGCAAATAACAACAAATCGATACAATCAGGAGGTGAATCTCCCCACACACAGAGACCTGGGAATTAATTGACAACCCTCACAAAGCAGTGAGCCCACGAGATTCGGATCGCTTTACAAACTGAACTATAACATTCTAAAGAGATGACATCAATAACTGACAATCCTGGACAATAGAACCCATAGAAGACGACATAGATGAAATAACTTTAATGGCTTGTACTGCTTGTTGGCAATCTAATTCAATCACAACTTTTGTTTTGCCTTGCTCCTTCACCCACACCAATGCCTACCGAACGACCAAAAACTCCAACACTAATGGATCTGAAAAATATGTTTCTTTTTGGAGAAAACCACTTATAAACTTGCCGAAATGATCACACGTCAGACCACTGAATGCTCCTTTTGTTAGCATCTACATTGCATTTAATCAACCCCACTGGTGGTTTAGTCCATTTACAAATTTCACTATCTGGTACACCCAATGAGGTATAGCGCCCTCAAAATTCTAAATTATTAATATTAATACAAATAATAAATTAAAAATTTAGTTTTTAACTTAAATAGTTTTTCTTAAAAAAATGTCCAATTTTGGACGAAAAATCACGTTATTGTCAAGTTGTATTCTGAACCTGAGGAACTATACGCAACTGGGATGAAGTATGCGTGGTGGCATGACCGCACGTACTTCTTGGCGACCGCGCATAGTCTTCTAATCTGTCAAATTAAGGTAAATCCAAACCCTAGAATCATTTGAACACTCAGAAATCATTTGCTTAGAAATGTTTAGGTAGAGAAAGAACACTTGTTAAGTAGTGAACTAGAGGGATAATGAAGAAAATGGTTGTGGGTATAGGGGATCCATGTGGGATTCGTGGGTAATGCAAGAAAGGAAAGATGAAAACTTAGGAATAGGTAGGTATATGAGGGGAATGTAGGAAGGTAAGGAGTGTTGTTAAATTATAGTGGGAATTGAAGAGATGGAAATGAGAAGAACTAGAATAGTAGTATTTCATTGGGAAAGACTTGAGTGAGGAAGGAAAACATGATGGAGCAAAAATTTATGAAATTTTAGGAACGGGTAACGTGAGTTGGGTAGAAAAATACAAAAGACAAATAGCAACTAGTAAGGGGTTAAATGGAAAAGAAATAAAAATAATAACTTGATGTTTCGACTATTAATGCACAATTTTTATAATTATTAAGTAGGAGTCGAGAATGAAAGAATTCGCGAATAATTTTTAGACGAGAAAGCATAGAACGGATTTGAGGTGAGTGTGTCCGCTCTCTCGATTACATAACTATATAGTGTATAATCCATAGTTAATAGTTATTTTGTTAATAATTGTGTGCTTCTTGATTATATTTGTTAGTGGAGTGTTAATTTGAATGTTTTTTATGTTGTGCCTAAATGTACATGATGACATTAGCTGTTGTGATGATTGGAATTCGAATTGAGAAATTTGCTTGTGTGAATTATGAATGTTGGTGACTTGCTAAATGTGTATTAGCAAAATGGCATGATTAATAAATTATGAATGTGTGATAATGGGAATGTGATTTGTTTGATAGCGAGGAATTGGATGTCATGATTTGAAAATATGGCATGATGCCTAATGTGTGATATGGATGGTTGCATGTTGGCGTCTGTATATGAATGTGAAATACATATATACTGTTGCATTAAATGATGAGAGGGTTTTTATGTGACTTGATTGAATGATTGATGTGCATTGTTTGGTTGTGATCAAACTATTTTAAATGGTTTATGAAATGTGTGAGATGGTGAAACAAGGCTCTTATGGTTAGGGATTCTTGGAAATTCCATAGGGAAATAGATAATTGATGTAAAATGGTATGAATTGAGTAAGATAAAATTAAATGATAATGATTGTGAGTGTGTTGGTGACTTGTGTTTGGCTTGTTGCATAAGTGTGAATTGCATTCATGATTATGATAATGTAGTAGTTTCATGACATAAGGAGTGTGAAATGGAATGAGTGGGAGCTTAAGGCTCAACAAAAGAAAAAGTAGCTTAAGGCCCAAAGGGATAAAGGAGCTTAAGGATCATAAGTGGTCATTAGAGGAGCTTAAGGCTTGAATAATTTTGGGATCTTAAGGCTCAAATAACAAATGGGAGATTAAGGCTCAATTAAAAATGGAGCTTAAGACTCAAACAATGAACAAGAGCTTAAGGCTCAATTGAAGATGGTGCTTAAATCTCAAATAATTTTTGGGAGCTTAAGGCTTAATGAGAGGAATGTCCATGGACTTGATTGTGTTGGCCAGGGTGTGCGATTAAAAGAGAAAGAGTCAGGATGTGAGCGAGTCTCATTTACATTTGTCAGATTGCATATGCATTATTTGACATTGAGTTTGAGTTATGTAACAAAAGAGATATATGAACTACATGTGACATTGAGAATTATGAATAACATGATGAGTGATTTGATTGAAGTGTATTAAAATCTTTCATTGTGCTAACTTGTTATAACTCATGCTATGCTATGTTGGAATGAATGTGATATTGAAAATAGCAAGAAGAACCTAAATGTGATTAATAAAAAATGTGATGAGAATTGTGAGATGAATTCATGAAATGTGAGGTGAATGTGACATAATCAAAATGGCATGGTATTGATATCTGACAAGTTTTTATGTGGTAATTGAGTTGATATGAATTTTACGATGTGAATGTTCGTATGATATTTGTTATATGTATGATCTTTATTGATTGTTTGATGGATTTAATTAGGATGGTGAATTGCATTAAGATTTGCGATGGAAATGTTAGGAATGAGTGAGTTGTGAATTTTTTGTGAAATGCAGCATGGAGTCATAATGCTACGGGTGGTGAGGCTACGCACAGTGGCCACGACCATATGTAGTCTCCCAACTACCACGCGTTTGTGCGCACCGTCACATGCCTATGTGCGGTGGCCCAGACACCAAATAGTCACGGACTACCACTCGTAGTATTCCAAAACCTAGTTTTTGTAGTTAATTTTTGGACATGGCCATTGGTAATAGGTGTATAGATGTAATTGTGGGAATTTGGATGTGTATTTTGGTAATGTGGACTAATGATTAAAGATCATGGTATTAGGAACAAATGGAATCAATACTTTAATTAAAAAGAGATTGCAGTATACTAAAAAGGGAATATGTGATGCTCAAATTTCCTTTCTTTCATTTACTAAATAATAAACTCAGTTAATAAAAATGGTATAAAATTTTTGCAAGTCTTTAGAGACATGGAAAACCAAATAGTGTAATCAATTTTACATAAAAATGACACGTTTCCTCTTTAACGTTCTAAAACACACAACTATTCACATCATTCATGACCTTAGCCATCAAGCAGAATATGCAACATCCAAACACATGCTTATCCTACCTATTCTTATAGTCCACACAATTTCAAAATAATTATACATTAGATCCACCAAACTACTAAATCACCACAATCACCTACAATGCGTGTCATCCATGCACATGCCAATTATGTAATTTTTCTCTCCACTTGATGCATTGTCATGTGTCCCATTGTCACAACTTATTTTCTTTTATCATTTAACGTATACTCTTGTGCCCCAATTCTCATTATTTTAGTATTGAACACCCTTTTCACCTTATGCATACTCAACGTTATAATCCTACCTCGCATACTCTTACATGCTTTAATAACCTCCCCTGCATCCTCTTGCAGGCTCTAAATGACCTCCCTTGCATTCTCTTACGGGCTCTATGTGCCTCTCCTGCATTCTCTTGTGAGTTATAAATGCAAAATGCAAAGATGATGATATGTAAATGAATCCACACCCAACTAAGCAACACAAATTTATACAGACAAGCTAACACACAAGGTCATGATTCACAACCACTTTCATCATGAGTACACAAACCCCAATTCTCTTATTCATTTCTTTAGCAAAAACTTGCGCCTCTAACATTCTTTTCACATTGGGTTCCTTGTTACCTCATTTAACATTCATTCCATACTCATTCATAATTTTTTGTTCCTACTTCCAATTTTAACTCATAATTAGCATCATCACAAATTCTTAAACACAATATCTCAATCCACAATTCATTCCAACACAATTTGTAATCATGACACACCACAAACATACCAACAATCAAAAGCATCACATTTGTTCATACACAATCAACACATCCATACCATCCATTCACACGCAATCGATTAATCCAACATACAATTAACCATGCAATGACACTCAAAAGCAAGTATGTGATAAATGCACACTCACCTTGTGCTCTGAGCTAAGATTACCACTCTGGCGACTGCCCTAATTTAGAGTCCGCTATGCCTTTAAAATCACAACACATACACACACATATAAACACACAAGCAACACAATACACACTTCTTTTTAAATAACTCCTAACATCTATGTCTTTATTTTTATTACATTCCTTTTCATTTCTTTCCCTTACACTCTCTTTCTTTCTCTCTATCCCCTTTCTCATTTTAACATTTCCTATCTGTAACCCTAACTATCTACTCACTCTCCCTAGGCTAAACCACATAATTTCCAATCTACTTACTCATTTTCACTACTCTTAAATCCAATTATTTCATCAACTTATATAAAGTTCAAACCTTTACCTCTTCACCTTGTTGAGTCTAAAGTAAGGTTTCCCTCTCTAAGTGGATCTTCCAAGTTTTTGAGGAGAGGGATGAATGGGAGAGTGGTGGGATGGTGTTTTGGGTTGGTATTAAGAGTGGGAGGTGTTAGTGTAAGCACTAGCCCAATACATTGTTTGTAGCTTTAATTATTAATTAATAAAATTATGCGGCATTATTTTATCATATCATGTATTGACCTGTGGTATGTGTTTGATAAAATATCCAAGAATGTTAATTAAGCACTTGAGGTATCAAGGTTGAGGACCTGCTAGTAGAACCTAGAAGATATGAGATTAACATTCTAAATATCCCTAGTCGCTTGTTTCTAAGGGAATATAGATGAATTAAGGCTAGTATGTACTTTGTAGATGAAGCTCATTTTCAAATTCCCCTTTACATGATAATCAATAATCTTTATATAATAATAAGAAATCAGAGTGAAATCAGAGTGAAATCAGAGAAAAATATGAGGAGAGAGAAAATGAAATAACATTTTATAAACAACTCGGGCCCCAAAACAGTCGTAACATAGAAGGTTTTATAGCGGAAACAATAAAAGAAGTTTGAAAACATTCAAACTCAAAATAAGATCATTTATACAAAATATGTACAACTAAGTACAATGTCAAAACTAGAAGCACTCAAAACAGAATAATGGAGCTCGACCTCGGACAACTGCAACTCTGACAGAAGATCACCTCAGCTCTGATCCAGTGGCAGCTATCTGCATCCTGCGCATCATTTAGACATATAAACAAAGGTGAGTATGTTTTACAATACTCAGTAAGTTTCTTACGCTATAAT
>CANYCX012165297.1:0-16651 GCA_948193385.1 Breynia disticha f. nivosa | reverse complement strand
TGTTTGGATGAGGATTTTTAGAGGAGAGTGCAAATTTTATAAAGCCAGTGGTATAAAATTTTGTTTTGGGAATGAGATTTTAATTTAAAGGTAAGTGTTTTAGATGTTTTTAAAAACATTTATAACCTCTTAATCCTAATTCTCCAAATTAGTGAGTTGAGGAATTAATTTACTTATACTCTTTGTTATTTTATAAAAACTTACTTCACATTACCTCCTTTCCAAATAACAAAACTTTTTAATTAACACAAAACATTATTATACTCTAATCTACTTTATTTTATAAACATTTACCTTATCTTTTTTCTAGTTTTTTCATATACACTATAATAGTTCGAAATTTTTTGCTTATAATTACGAGTCATTGATTATAGACTATAGAGATGTTATTTCACTTTCGTGGATATATGAGTTGTTTATCTTATAGACAATTTTTTTTGAACTGGTCTTATAGACAATTTGTATACATTGTTACACAATATCTTGTAAGGGTAGAGGGTTCAACTCTAGATCACCAATATTAGAGTATTAAAGATGACAGACTGCCTTACGTTTCACAAATAAGTATACTTTTCGGTACAGTAAGCGGTTTTAAGAGCCTTAACTGATGGAACCATAAATCCAACTAATTTGGTTATAAAACAATAAAAAAAAGATATAAATAGATGCATAAATACTACATATAGATGTGATTTCAATATTCAACACTATTTGGATTTGTACGCATAATGGAAAAATAAATTAACAAAACAAATTAAGAAATGACTAGGAGATGTAGAGAAGACAGACGATATATGCTTGAAAAAGACAAGTAGAGAGAAGAAGATAAATGTAAAATTATAGATTTAAAATAAAAAAAGCGGTGTTGTATATGGAGTTTTTCAATAAAAGATTTGATTATACATTTCTCATCTAAATTTAGCGATTAAGGGAGTCGACCAGCATATTAAGGGTGCAAAATTCGATCTCTGGCTCCTTATAAGACATACATGCTCTAACCTACCTGCTGGCTTGTCAGGCTTCTCTAAAATTCTCTGCCTTTAATTCGTGGGTCCCTTTAAAATTTTATAACAAAAAAAATTGATTACCCGCGAGGGTTGGTTGGACTAGCAATTCAACCATCATATGAAAGCTTGAACTCATGTTCGAATTTGAGAAGAGTCGCCCCCGTGAGGGAGGAGCAGTGCCTCTTGCTCCGAATTCGGATTAGTCTCGAACAATGTATCGGGGATACCGAGAGTTTCAAACAAAAAAATGGAGTTTTTTCTTCTAAACAAGAAATGCGGGAGATATAATTACATTAATACCACAATTACTTTTCTTCTTTTTCAAACAAAAGAAAGTCGGTCATTAATTAGTTATTCAACAATGTCGATTTCTACAATAAAAACAGTCGTCCTTTACGTTTGGCTGTCTCATCATAACCAGAAAATTTCTACATCTTTTATTTTGGCTCGTGCCCTATGTGGGAATGAATAATTGGACAAATAATTTTTTACTTAATAATATAATTTTTGAGTACATAATTATAATATTATATGAATAAGATGATTTTATTTGTATAATATTTATGTTATAAATAATAATATTTATAAAAAAAACACAATATAAATATGTCCTGTCAATCCCAAATCACCGACCATAATTATTGCTTGAATGGAGAATTCATAGATGAAGACATTAAATCAGTTTTTACAAAAAAAATCTTGTAAATTATCAGTTTTACTAAGTAAAATTATGTAATTTTTTTGTTACAAAATGAAAATGTTATCGAACTTTTTAATCTTTTAATCCACAAAATATAATGAATAAATAAACTAAATACAAAGTTAGCGAATCTAATAATTGTGAAAAATGTCCTTGCCAACGGTAAGCAAATACATTATATAAGGAAATGTTTGATAACACCAATTAAGTGCTTAATTTAAAATATTAAATCCTTAATTATTTTAAGTGTGTTTGATAACAAAAATATATAAATACTTAATTTAACCAATTAAATAAAAAATACTTAATTATATAAGTTAAAGTCTTTAACTTAAAACATTAAGTAACTAGCTCAACCATATTTTTCTCTCATAATTATATACTAATAATTAATTTTTTTTATAATCATATTTTTCTAAATATTAAAAGATAAGTTTCATAAATTTATTTTTTTTCAAAAATTTCACATATTTATTAATAATTATAAGTTATAACTCTAAAAATTAAAATTGTCAATTTTTTGTTAACTTAATACTTTCATAATTTTTTATTATTTTATATTTATCAAATTTATACAAAATATAAATAATGATTCAGATGTTTGTCAATTATATTTATAAAACAACTTATTGAATTAAACACTTAATTTTCATTTATAAACAAACATATTTTATTAACAAATTAAATATTTAAAACTTAAAATTCAACATTTAATTTTTCAGTACTTAATTTTTAATTTTATTAAACTCGCTATAAGAAGACACCTTTAATAAACTCCATGATATATTTTGTTTCCAATAGAGTTCTTATTTATTTATTTTTTCTCATTCTGAAAAAGTAGAGTTCTTTTTATTTTCCATGGATGGTGCTAAGACCAATAACTATGAAAAGCACAACCAAACAGTTGACATCATCATATGTAAATTTTAATAGTAGTGGAGACTAAATGAAGTCCCTTCTACATTTAATTGAAAGTGTGCATATTACATAAAATTAAAACTGTATTTTACTGAATAAATCAAAAGTTCAGATTTATTTCTACTAAATCAAATGGTTAGCAATTTTTTTGCTCTAATAAATTCCCTCCTTAAGGGACTCATAGTAAAAGTCTCCATCATGATATCATACCAAATAAATTGGCATCCACTTTTCCTACAATGTCAGATTATTTCCATTTTCCACTATGAATCACCCTTTCCCCCTCAATATTTGAAGAAGTACCCTACAAAATTGGAAAAGTTATGGGACACATTAAATACCCCACTTCAATCAACAGGATATTGCCTTCTCACTTTGGAGGAGGGCAATAAAAACCCATCACATATACAAAAAATCATACTTATTTATGTCATCAATTTTAATTTGTTAAGAATAAATTGTATTTTTTTTAATTTTAATTGTGTATTTTATTATTTTAATTGCCTCATATTTGGTTTGAATTGTTAATTTTAAAAATCCATGTGTTGATTGTAGATTGTGACATTACATATTGATTTAAATTAGGCTATAAAAATTTGTTTTTAATATAATCAATTTTGTTTTATATATTTCTCCACAAATTCACGCATGTTTATATTAAAAACAATTTTATTTTTAAATTAACACTTCACATTACCATTTCATGTTAAAATTTGACTTTAATCAGGTGGTAAAAATCATCATTTATACTTCAACAAATTTATTAATCAAAACGGAAACGAGGAACGATTTCCTTGTGAATTTTGGTTATGACACGGTTATAATTAAATGAGACGAGTTTGATTTTTATGATTTTTATATATTTAATAATAATATATCATAACAATAATTCAGCACGATTAAATTACAATCATATTTATTAACATTCCTAATTTTTACATGCAATGGATTTGTAAAGAATTTATATTATTCAATAAATAAAGAATGATATAATAGAAGAAAAAAGAAATTTAATGATCTTTTTTTTTGGAACACAGAGAAATTTAATGATCATGAAATTACCAACAAACAACAGCAATAAAACAATTTGTCACCACCAAAGTATATATAAAACCCGCACGCACAAATATCAAAAATCATTAATCATCACAATATACTTTTTTTTTATTTTTCATCTCTCTCTCTCACCTGCGATTACAGGTTCTCATGGTTCCCACTCGCTCTCACCATCGCCTTTGATTCGATCCAATACTAACCGCTTAGGGTTTTCCCTCTCCCGGTTCCCGGTCATAATTTCTCGGCGCACGGATTGGCCACTTGTTAGGGTTTCGTAGATCTGACTTCTCCCTCGCTCTCGATAACCAATTCAATATGTTCTGGCGTATGGCTGGTCTCTCCACCGCGTCGCCGGTTTGTCTTTTTTAAATTTTGTTTTATTTTGATTTTCGGTTTTTGCCCTGTGATTTTGTTTCGATTTAGTTGTTTTTTTAATGTTTCTGTTTAGACATATTCGGTGGAGATGTGTTTTGGAGTGTTTTGGTTTTGCTTAGTAATGTTTTAGACAATGAGAATAGAGTTTTAGGGTTTTGGAATTGAATCTGGATTGGATGTTGTTGTTATTTGGATTGATGTTCGAATTCGTATAGGAGAATACTCGATACGGTGCTGTTTTGGATAATTTGGGCGTTTATTTTGAATATGTTTGAGAGACCGAAGAAATGTGCGTAGAGTTTAGTGTTTTTAGTATTGGAGGTGGGCTTAGAAATGTGCTCAGAATTCATTGTTTTAGGTTTTGAATTATGGTTTTATTCTGCCATTTGGGATAACTGATCAGTATTTAATATGTGAATTCACAGGTGGAGACTATATTAGACAAGGACAGTTTTACTTTAGAGGAGCTACTTGACGAAGATGAAATTATTCAAGAATGCAAAGCTTTGAATGGACGCCTTATTAATTTGTGAGTGTTCTTTTCTACATTTTTTATGATACTTATGCATTACATATGTGCAGTCGTTTTTTCCCTTTTATCTTCTTGTTAACAGTTATTGTGTCTTATAAGCCATAGATTTTGCAAATGAGTTTTGGGCCACATCTACATGATTACATCTGTATAACTAGATATTCTTTACTCAATAGTCGTTTTCTTTTTACTGTATGCATAACTCTGTTACTGTACATATTTTTAAAATTGTTTTATAAATCAAGGTACACTGGATACTGTTTCATGAATGGGCTGGAGGAATGAACCTATTTGAGGTGGTTCATTTCATACCGGAGAAGTGAATGTATGAATAAGGATTAATTTTACTTCCAACTTAGTGACTCTAGTTGGGGGAATGTAGCTTTCTCTGTTACGTTTTTGGTTATAAGGTTAAAGTGGTGTTGCATTTGACATTATACTTTAAGTCTGTTTTCATATATGATGTACTATACTGATTGTATTACTTGGTATCAGAATGGTGTTGAGTCTTTGAATGTTCTTGCAGTTTTGTTTACTAGTTTCTCTACTCATGGCCATGTTTTGTAGTTTGAGAGAAAAGGCGCAGGTTGAGCAACTTATTCGCTATATTGTGGAGGAAGCTCCTGAGGATGCTGAAAAAAGGATAACCTTCAAGTAGGTTTTTTGATGGTCCTGTCAAGTATTCCCTTGCAGACTTGTTCATGCATCTCCTTTTGTTTTGCTTCATAGATCTGTTAATTGTATACACAGCTAACACTTTCATTTCGTAAAACACACAGATTTCCTTTTATTGCTTGTGAGATCTTTACATGCGAGGTAGATATCATTCTTAGAACATTGGTGGAAGATGAGGAGGTAAGATTTGTTGCTTTTCTGTGCTTTCAAACAAATTTGATTGCTGCTCTCAGTTGCTGAACTTTTTGATCATTGCTTATTGCAGTTGATGAACTTACTATTTTCCTTCTTGGAACCAAAGCAGTCCCACAGTATCTTGTTGGCAGGATATTTCAGCAAGGTAATTAAAAGAAACATAATTATTTTATTTATCATAATCAACATCAGAAGTGATCTGGTTTTTATGTTTTCTATCATTTTTTTTTGGTTTCAGGTTGTCATTTGCCTCTTATTGAGGAAGACAGTTCAATTTATGCATTATGTCAAAGTAAGTTGAACTTCTTTTCTCAAGAATACTATAGTTATGGAGATTTTCTTGATATTGATATTCCTTGGTGATGTTGCGGACCAGTCACATCAACAAATTCTTGGACAGCTGGTAGACCTTATTGGCATCACGTCAATTATGGAGGTTAGTTGTCATTTCTTGTATTCTGAATGACATCTGATGCCATGTGTTCGTCCTTTCTTTTGTTTGCATCTTTGAGAAGGCTCCTTTGACGATAATTTTTCATGTTACAGGTATTGATACGCTTGATTGGTGCTGATGAACATATGTATTCAAGCTACAGTGATGCAATGCAATGGATAGAGAGCACAGATGTGTTGGAGATGATTGTTGACAAATTTAGCTCCTCTGTAAGTTTTAATACTGAACCTGATTTATAATGATTCCATTTTTCTTTTGTTATGTGGATTTGGTAGTACTATACTATGGATACAAGTTTTGCTGCGGAACTCATTTTTGAATAGTTGTAGATTCATGCACTAATATGTTTTTGCATTTGAATTTGGCAGGATTGCCCTGAGGTTCATACTAATGCTGCTGAAACACTTTGTTCTATAACACGATATGCTCCCCCTGTTCTTGCTGCCAAAATTTCTGGCCCTAAGTAGTTTTTTTTTGCCTTCCTCTTTTATTTTTTTTTCCTTAAGTTGATTTCTTATTATTTAAGTTTTTACTTGCATTATCTGTTGTCATTTTTTGCAGTTTTATTGGAAGACTGTTTCGTCATGCTCTAGAAGAATCACGTCCAACATCTGTCCTTGTTAACTCACTGTCCATTTGCATCTCCTTGTTAGACCCAAAGAGGCTAACTCTAGGCTCATATCATGCTTACAGTCGCCAGATGAGTCATACATCTACCATAACAGCTAGTCCTGAAACAGTCGAAGGCATGTTAGAGAGCTTAGGTGAGGTCTTCAAAATATTTTCTTCTTTTGGTATAATTACTATCTAGCTTTCCCGCTTCCCTTGACAATTTTGTGGTTATATTTCCCCTTTACATTAGTAATATCCTGAGGTACAGCTTGTTAGATGAGGAAACAATTGTGAACTCTGTATATTGATATGCTTTTCAATTATGAGGATCTTTGCATTTAAAATTTACAATATTGATCAACTTAGTTGTTCTATGGAATACTGATTGCAAAGAAATTTATTTGAGCATTTTCGTTGAAGTGGCGATGTATGTTCTCTATCTCCAGGTGATCTGCTAAAGCTTTTGGATGTATCATCTGTTGATAATGTTTTGTTAACTCCATATGGGAAATTGCAGCCTCCTCTTGGGAAGCATAGATTAAAGGTATTCCTTCTGAAAGAAATTTGTGTTTTGGGTATTTAGATCTTTGGTATATTCTCTATATTCTCAATATATTAGTTTAGTGGGTTGACATTTGTGCTCTAACATGGAGTAGTTGGACTTGCTTATAGCTTGTGTTTCCATTCCAATGTTTTATCCAATTTAAGCCAACGTTAAGTCAAATGCTTTTCAGATTGTAGAATTCCTGTCGGTCTTGCTGACTGTTGGTAGTGAAGCCGCTGAGAAGGAGTTGATTCGACTAGAAGCAATTAAAAGGATTTTAGACTTGTTCTTTGAGTGAGTTTTCAAACTTTTATCAATCCGATAAAAATGTATCAGATTCTCAGTTTGAGTTTATTGCAGGTACCCGTACAATAACTTTTTGCATCACCATGTAGAGACCATAGTGTTTTCCTGTTTGGAAGCAAAAAATTCTTCTCTTGTTGACCATCTTCTTCACGAATGTAATCTTGTTGGGAAAATCCTTGAAGCAGAAAAGAATTGCACGTTGGTGGCTGAGCCAAGCAAGGTGATTTTGCAGTCCTTAGAAATTATTGGCATACATAAAAATTATGAAGCGACTGTTGGATCGTTTCTTCAAAATCTTACAAAATTTAAATTTTGGAGTTATGTTATCCTTCTCTGTCATACATGTCAGTAATTTACGAATCTACTTGTCATTTTGTTTTGTGAGATGTATTCTTAATGCAGTGCTTTTTTTTCTCTTGCAGCCAACTATCCCAGTTGAAGGTAGATCACCTCCGAGGATCGGAAATATTGGGCATTTGACTCGTATCTCAAACAAACTTATCCAATTGGCTAATAATAACACTGAGGTTCAGGGATATTTGCAGGTTTATTATTCTCTTGACACTGTTATTTTATTCTTTTTGAAAAATAGGGAACTTTGTCTATAGGTACTCTCAAACTTATTAAGCAAATATGATAAGAGTTGGAATGACAAAGTAAACTTATTTGGGAGAATGGAGGTTCTCTATGAGGCATTATCCCTTGCAATAGCGATTCTGTTTTTGGCAGCTTTGTTGGTGACTCTAGTCATCTCTAAAATTTACGTTGATTTAATTTGCAGTTTTATTTCATTGAAGCATTAGCTTTTACTTTTTTTATGTGATGTTTTACATATTTTTTTTTACCACTGTGGTGTTGTACATATTGACACTGCATTTAAGCGCATTGCATTTATAGTTGTTTGTTTGGTATCAACTCGTGGCAGGGAAATAGTGATTGGAGTGAATGGAATGTCAACGTGTTGAGCAAGCGTAATGCAGTTGAAAATGTTTACCAGTGGGCTTGCGGGTGGGTTTCCATTTAACTATTCAAAGTGTCATTTATTTTTCTTTCTATGAATTATTACCTTTGATCATTGGCTTTTGGGCCGTCTCTAAAAAAGGTTATGATTTTATGACAGGAGGCCAACTGCTTTACAAGACCGTAGAGACAGTGATGATGATGATTACCACGACAGAGATTATGATGTTGCAGCACTTGCAAATAATTTAAGCCAGGCTTTTCGATATGGTATTTACAGCAATGATGCGATCGATGAGGTATATATGCGAACGTGCTAGTTTGTTGAGTACTTCTTAGATAACTGTTGTGTTCAATGGACCTCAATGTATTAGAAAAAGTTCAACCTAAAAATACCGAATAAATTGACGATTTTTTTAACATTGGTTGACTCTTTCCTCATGTTTGACAAGTTTCTGATCAACTCTCATCTACAGATAATTAGGGATGGAACTTCTGATTTTACTGACAATAGTGCGTTTAGAAGCTGGATGATTTTGCTCCTTTTTTGGATATCAATATTGCCTTCTTGCCTGCTCAACTTCTTTCTGGCTTGCTTATTTTGTGGCTTCTTTTTTTAGCCGTGATGTTGAAATCACAAAATTTCCTTTGCAACCTTATCTTTGTGGGTAGAAAAGAAAAGGATAATTTATTATCTCAATTCTTTTTGAAGCTTGAATATTTTTCTTACCAAGAGTGGGTTGGGTAAATAGACAAAATTATTCTATACAACCTTAACCTTTTATGTATTTTATTGGAAAGAGTTGTTACAAAAGATTATCTTCTTTATGCAAGTTGGATTATCTGTACAGATAATGGTATAATTCCTTAAAATTGTGTATGTAATGTGGGAGTATATTCATATTTCAGGCTTTGTGAGATTTGACATGGATATATTTACATTCAGTTTGTCTCAAAGGTTTCATTAACCATTTTATGCCCATTTCAGGTGCATGGTTCACTTGAACGAGATGATGAGGTATGAAACTGTATATTAGCAGTAATGGTTGGTAGACTAAAATTTGATTTATGTTACAGCAATTTCGTTACCTATTTGGCCTATTTGAACTTCCAAATTGCAAGATAAAAATTTTCCATGCACCTATTTATTTTTCGTTTGTTCCAATATCTATGTAGGACTTTTATTTCCCCTATCCATCTAGTCAAAATTGTAGTTAATTGTTCAAACTGTTTGTTTTTATTTTTTTAGTGGTTATTTCTTCTGACCTTTTTGACAGGATGTTTACTTTGATGATGAATCTGCTGAGGTGGTTATTTCTTCACTGCGATTGGGAGATGACCAGGAAAGGTTAGCTTATCTTTCCCTACACCTTTTTTTCATAAAAATTACTTCGTTTTCTGCTGTGAGCTTTGATATTGCGTTCTCGTGAACTCTCCTGCTTTCCTTTTCAGGCAAGTAGTCTTAATATTTTTATTGCTACAGCGCGTTCTTGCAACTTTTCTGTTTGATTTGACATTTTTTACATGGCATGACAAGCATTGTAGAGAGCTCTGTGTTATATTTAATGTCATCAACTACCAATGCTATTTTTTTTCGCATCATTTCTATCTTATTATCCCCATCTCTCTCTCACACACACACACAGGCACCTGTAATTAGAGAGAGATATGGACGGATGTAGATCCACTCTGTGTTTTGGTATATTGGATAATTTGTGACAGGTTTTTTAGGCAGTCTGTCAGACTGAGTTATGTTCTTTAACCCTTCCGGTTGGTTGAGAATCGTGAATTTTTATTTTCTGTCAGTTGACTACATGGTCGTGTAATGTTTGGTTGCATTGCTCATTCTCCAGCTAGTTTGAGCAGCTGTACTCACTTGCTTTTACATTGGTTTCTTTTGTTATTTCGTTATAATTCTTGGTATTACATTATTGATTTTGTGAATTTTAGGCATCTTTTTCATGAAGATACCATTTTTTTTGTTATGCAGCGGTTCTCTTTTTACAAATTCAAACTGGTTTGCTTTTGAGGATGATGGAGTTGCTAGCAAGCGTTCTGCTGGTGCAATCGCTTCATCATCTCCTAATAATGAAGAGACTGGTGTCATTAATGGGGGAGGTAATGATGGGCTTATTGTTGGTGAAGATGATGATGACTTGAATGACACGGCAACTTCTTCTCAACCGACTGGAGTTAATTTGGACGATGCCAATAATGTGCCTAAAGATACTGATGAGAATGATAAACCTCCTGCATGGGTTGAATGGAGAGAGACACCTGATTCTAACAATCCTTCTCAACCGAATACACCTGTTATGCCAAATGGTGAAGTTCAAGTTGATTCAGAGGATCAATGTGTTGATGGTGCTACTGATACTGAGAAACAACATCCTTCTGATTCTGTCATAAAAAATGATGATGCTGTCATGCAAGATGATACTGAAACCGTTGAAGATGACAAGGATGTTTTAAAAAACGATGATGGTGAGGCAACTAGTTACCCTAGTCCGAGTGATGCATCACCAGAAGAGACTGATGGAACTCCAAATCCAGAACCAACTGCTTCTGATGATGTGAAGATTGCCGCGGGCAATGTTGATGTGAAAATTGCCGACAAAGTTGATGAAGGGCCCAAGGCGTCAAAAGATGAACCTAAAGATACAGTAGAGGCAAAAGATGAACCAAAAGATACAGTAAAGGAAGAGCAGAACTAGTGTAATATTACTTTGATTGGGCTAATTCATTCTGCAGCATTTTGTTGATTGAAGAAAGATTCCTGCGGGAAGTGGGCGATTGACTCAGCCGCGGAATTTGTGGAGATTCCTGTATATGATGAGTGGGCAATGAATGTTGTTGAGCGGTTCTATTCTTTTATCCCCGCCACGAGGAGCTCTACACTCTCTCTGACCAACCGAAGAAAGAAGGCAACCTGCTACTTTTCTGCCAGGTAATTGAATGTTTTTTTTATTAATCATCTAGCTTCTAGCTCGCTTTAGCTGTCTAGAAACTGAAATTGTCACGTGGTAAATGGATTTTTAGTACGAGAACCTGTTTATATTAAAACATTTTCCTTTTTTCTGATGAATGTCAAAAGTGTTGATTACACATCACAAATGCGGGGTTCTTTTGCTCTTGTTTTTTTCTCTTACCTTACGAGTACTGTAAATCATTGTATTGATGGAACACATATATTTTAGTAGCGCTCTAATTTCATGTATCCATGCATGTTCAATAGCCAGTTAAATATTCAGATGTCTAACGCTGTGAGACTATTAGAGGAGCGATGGTTTTCAATGTTAGTATTTCTATAACATGGTGTGTGTGGGTCAATGAAGGTAATTGATACGATGTTGCTGGCATTGGGTTCATAGATTAAGGCGTTGTTCCAATTCCCCTAGTTTCGTTGATTGCGTTTCGACCAGTCACATCTTTAGTAATTGACCGCGCCCAAACATTTGTCGATGAGCTGGAAATGTCTGTCTCACGGTGCAACTGTTGTGGCTGCTACTGTTAAATAATCGTAATTGTTTCCCTCTACTGTATGTCAACTAAATACGTCTTCCTAGCGTTTTATACATCACATAAAAAAAAGTTGCTTTTCCAATAAAACGACGCGAGAACAACATGATTAAAACAAACAGCTCCAATTAAAGATCAATCGAGATACTCGACTTTGATTAATATAACGTAACATGTACAACAAAATTCCATTCCCTCCGCAAAAAGAATAAACCTTCAACCTCTGATTGTAAAGTGCTAGCTCCCTCGAGTTTTTTAGTCGAACAGGAAATTTGTTTCAATGGAGCGCAGCACAAAATGCCCCCAAACATCAATGCATCGTTCTACATGTTAAAATTCAGTCCTTTCTTCCTTTCAGCGCACTTCTGCCGGGATGCCAACACCCCCCGGCAAAACAACTCTACCATCCACGAGACGAAAAAAGTTACAAGGCAAGAAAACTTATCTTTCTATGAATGCCTCAAACTCTGAATTGAAACACCGTTCTGCGCAGCTGAAATTTGTCCCCATCTTCCTAAGCGAGGTTCCTGTCAGTTAAATTCATGTTCGGTTATTGTATTCCACCCAAAGGTCGTAGTTCGTTTGAATAAGCTAGCTGTTTTGGAATGTACCAATGCGTATGTCAAGCTCACACAACTCAATTCAGATAAGCAAAATTATTTTCACTCAAGAAATGTGACAAAAGTTTGTAAGAGGCTTAAGAGGAAAGCAATCACAGAAAAAAAAATAAAAAAGAAGCACTAGGGCATCACTCGTCACCTTTCCAACTCCAGCAACAAGGAACTTTCCGGATTTTGCAAAAGCCAGCGAATTTACAAATCCAACCTATCACACCACAAGATACTGCTCAGCAAATACCCATCTTCGAGTTGCAATGTCGCAACCACAAAGAAAGAATAAATAAAAAGAAATATTACAAATTAAAGATAAGATATAGTTAACTTTCAATCTGATGTCAGGCTGACATACCAATGGAAGAGTGTACAATGGTCTGAGACTCTTGGGATCACTTTCGGTAGCCCATAAGCGAACTGAATCATTTCCAGCTCCTGAAGCAGCAAGGTCACTACCTCTGCATACTGCAACTGAGCTTACCCAGGAATATGCTGCAAACAATAATGTTTGTTAATATAAGATGATGATCAAAAAGCTAACAAAGAAGAAAATCAGTGTTGCAGATCTACCCAGATGACCATTAAATGTTTTCGCATTATCATTTTGACCATAATTCTTGGGATCAGTTGTCAATGCATGTGCATTCTTGACAATGTAAACAGGCTTCTTTTTCTGTAGTCCCCAAAGCTCAATATTTCCATCATCCGAACCAGATAAAAAGTCTTCATTATCAATGAAACAACAACATTCCAAAGATGATGCAGAGGCACGAAAAATCAACCTTGACTCCTCAGGGACCTTTAACATAATGTACAATAGAAGCTCAGATGTAAATTCATAGTTTAAAAATCATAATACAAAGATAAGTATGTCAATGACTTGTATAATTACCAATATACAATCCGAGTTGTATCATGTTTGTAAATATTTATATCCTTTCACAAACGACGACTAAATATTCTAAAATTAATACAAACCAACTCTATTTTTAAATCAACTATGAAATTAAGGCTAAGACCTAAAATGCAGTCTTGAATTTTCTTGCTTTCATTTCTCTTTTGTTGTAAAGAGATCAGAAATATACAAAGGCAAACCCCGCGTTCATAGCTAGGGGTTATACTAGGTAATATTGATGATGACTACTCTTTCCAAGGAAAGAGTAAACACCCTTAAAATTCCTAAAACTGGAAATGATCTGGTTGGGATACCACTGCCTAAACTAGTACAATACCACTTTTTCTCAACAATCAAACGTGTATGGAAACAACAGCAGCAAACATTGAATCATTTGAACTACATCCAAGTTCTCTAATTTGTAGCCAGTTAATTTAAACACTTCATGAGGAAGGGCCGCATACCTTAAACAACTGCATTGTCCTATCTCGTCCAGCAGCCAAAACTCGTTCTTTCCGTAGGCAATCTACTGTTAATACTTCACTTTGGTGACCAAACAAAGTACTAACATACGCTCTATCATTGACATTCCATATCTTGATTGAACGGTCAAAAGAACCAGAAAAAAGTTCTGAAGACCCTTGCCTGAAAGTTAAACTTGAAACAGGTCCTCTATGACCAGGAAAAGCCTGTAAAGATAAAGATGAATAACAGATCAGAGCAACCGCATAGTTTCATATCAGAGCACTGCAACCTTAAAAAAACTTGCAAAATGGACAATCAAAGATGATAACACGAAAGGCTTGCAATGAACTCAACCTGCACATGTTGTCGTGTGCGGGTGTCCCACAAATGAACTTGCCGATCTAATCCTCCACTGGCCAAATAACGATCATCACTACTAACAGCCAATGCCAAAACCTGCCTGCTATGCTTTGCAACTCGACCTTGCGGATCCTTGGCTCCATGGGACTTCAGTACCTCCACAGTAGGCCATTGGTATTTTTCTGATTTACCACTTTCCACGTCCCAATGCAAAATCGTGCCATCTTTAGAAGCAGAAAATCCCTTTAAATCATCACTAGACAGGCATAATGAAGTGACAGAGAATCGGTGCTTCACTAGTACTCTAAATCCCTCATCACTTTTAGGCTCTTGAATCCTACACGGCAACAACAAACACATTCCCTTCTCAAAACCAGTAACAAGTTCAACAAAACAATGTAAACAGATTTTACAAAATTATGACCATAACAAGTAAAACCAGAACATACCACTCTAAAGTGCCAGAATATATATATAAAAGACAACGAACCACATCAAAATTATTAAACAATTGAGCTAATCTAATACAACGACGCATTGGCTCTTCAGTAACAAGAATACATCACGAAGTATCATCATAACAAATCAAATCATGACATATCACTCCAAAACTCACAACTTTGCATTAAAAGAAAATCTACCCAATTAACAATATCACAAAACTGGTCAAATTAATTCAATCCAACTGCCAATATAACACAATTAAACCATTCTCAATACCTAGAAGCAATGCTTCTCCGCACCCGACCACTCTCCTCCAGTTGCTCCTCCATCAACTTCTTAGCAACAAGAGAATCTCTCTCTCCTTCCTTCTCATACACTCTATCCCCTCCTTCCATCTCCTCCTCCTCCTCCTCCTCGTCCCTCTCCGCAATCTTTCGCATCTTCTCCACATAAGCTTTCGCCATTCGCTGCCTCCTCTCATCTGCAGTCTCTCTTTCTCTCTCCTCCTCACTACTATTTCCATCACCACTTCCCAAATCGGATTCAATCACTCCATTTTCTTCCTCAGAATCTCCGGACTCAACATCCTCGTCGTAATTCTCTTTACGGCGTCGTTTTGTGGGTTCTGAGTTAAAAAAGGGGTCTTGCTTTATTGAGGATTTGTTGCCTCTTTTCATGCCTCGGCCGCCGGGAGTTTTCTTCTTTAGCTTTTTGGAATTCATTGTGTGTTTGTTGGGTTGGGTTGGGTTGGTTTTGGTTTGTTGCTGAACACTAAGAAATGTGAGTTTTAATAAGCCGTAGAGTTCAAAGGTTTAGGGTTTAAGGAGAGTTAGTTGCATTTTTGGTACCTCAACTATTAAGAATGTTACATTAAACTCCTAAAAATTAGTTTTATTTCAACATGGTATCTTAACTATCAAAAATATTTCAATTGAAGTCCCTCAACCACTCCAATTAACCTTATTGAAACTTTTGGGACAAAGAAAGGTGTCATGTGCAATTCCAAAAAAAATATAAGTTTTATTCACTTCTTTTTTATATTTTTTGCGAATTAATTTTTTTGTCCTTGTAGTTTGATTCTAAAATTTAACGCATCCTTACATTTTTATAAATATCCATTTAATCCCTGATGTTATGTTTTACTAGAATTTTGTTGTTGTTAGCAATGAAATGTTCGTTTTACCCACGTTATAATTAAAGGAAAAACATGTACATTTTTATGGAGAGTTGCAGTCATGACTTCTTTCGTACTCTCGATATAAAATATTGGCAATTTCGACTTTGATTTAAGAAGGTGAAAAATGATTTCAGCTCTTTGTTTGGAGAAAACAATCTTCTATATGATTCTAATGGATTTTTGTGGTTTGTGTTTATATATTGAAGTTGATTGGTTAAATTGATTTTTTTTGTTAGTTTTACTTATGTGTTGATATGATGAAATTTCTTAAATGAGTATTTTTTTAATTAATGTGTTTTTTATTTTTTATGTTTTATAAGATTAAATTTGCAGCAATTAACTTAAGTTTCTGTGTGACGCCCAAATTTTAAATCCCATTTTTCTTTATAATTAACAATCTTTATAAATAAATCATAAATCAAATTAATTTCAAATATAAATTAGAGGAGAGAGAAAATAAAATAACACTTTCTTAAAACACTCGGGCCCAAAATATTCATAACATAAAATATTTTATAGCGGAAGTAAATATAAGTTTGAAATCAAATCCAAACCTTCAAAGATCAATTAAGCAAGATAATATGAAATGTAAAGATAAATATATTTCCTTTAAAACAACTTTTCAGATCTCCCATGTTTGTGAAATACGTGCTCGAATCCTCCTCGCGGCAATCCAGCTGTTTGTGTCCTGCGAATCGTTCAGACAATTTCCTAGGGTGAGTAATTTTATACTCAGTAAGTTTCTTACAAAATACTAAATTCGTATTTTGAATGATCGCAGGGAAAATCCATACTCCATCTAAGGAATATGATTCTCCTCTAACCTAGTCTAATACTCAATCT
>CANYCX012165206.1:0-10858 GCA_948193385.1 Breynia disticha f. nivosa | reverse complement strand
AAGCTACATTGTTTGAATGTTATCTTTGTTAGAATAACTACTCAAATTCTAGTTTGAGTAAGAGTGAAAGTTTGAGTAAGAGTGAGACTCAATATCCAAATTCAAAGTGTAAAGGGGATCTCCCCTTATAAATAGGCTTTAGCAGTTGAGTATCACAAAACTCTAGTCTAGTTCACTAGAGAGGTGTAATTAGGCTTTGGTCTTTTGTGAGAGGGAGAGAGTTTTCATAGTTTTGTCCGTTCAAATACTATAACCATTATGAGAGGGTTTTTACAATTTTGTCTGTAAAAAAATTGTAACTTTTATTTAATGAAGATCGTGGAGTAGGTTTATTGTTGAGAGACCATACCACGTTAAAAATTCTTGTGTGCTCTTTATTCTTTCTTTCTCTATTATTATTACTGTGGGTGTTCTTGTTAGGTTTGAGTCCTAACAAGTGGTATCAGAGGTGAAGGTTTTAGTTCAAGGAAGGAGAATAGAGAAAGAATAGAAGAATGTCGTCTTCGACAACATTGGAGTATGAGATTCCATTATTTGATGGAAACGACAACTTCGCACTATGACAGAGCACGATTCAAGATTATTTGGTGCAGCAGGGTCTTGATATAGCTCTATTGGAGGAGAAGCCTAGCAGCTTGAAAGATGGAGATTAGGATACAATTCAAAAAAGACCTGTCAGTACTATCAGGTTAGCACTTGCTCCCCAAATTAGAATTACTGTGTTGAAGGAGACATCTCCTAAAGTTTTGTGGGATAAATTGGAGAGCGCTTATGCGTGTAAATCGTTGGCTAACCAATTGTGTATGAAGATGAATTTGTATCAAATGCGTATGGATGAAGGAGGTAACATTCTTGACTATATTAATGAGTTTAATGGTTTACTTTGTCAACTGTTGAATATGGGTGAGAAAATTGAGGATGAAGGACAGACTTTATTGTTGTTAGCGTCATTGTCAAGGTCTTTCAAACCGTTGATGGAAACGATTTTAGTTGGGAAGCATACTATTCGTTTGAATGATGTGATAACTGTTTTGAAAGAGAATGACAGGTTGATGAGAGAAAACGAGAGTAATCCTCAATTGTGTGTAGCAACAAATGATAGTGAAAGAGGGAGGAATCGCAAGAAGAGCGGTGGCTGTAATAGAAGATCGAAATCTCGACAAAAGTTGAGTACTGTTGAGTACTATTATTGTAAGGAGACTGATTACATGCAATTTAGCTGCCCTCAGTTTAAGCAAGATTTGAAGAGTTTTAAAGGAATGATGAAGGGTAAACATAAGATTGGTGATTCTTCAACGAATGTGGTTAGTGAATATGATGGTGATTTGCTTGTAGCTGCTACAGATGATTTTGTTGAAGATCATGATAGTTGGATTTTAGATTCGGCTGCTGATATTCATATTAGCAGAGATAGAGTTTGTTTTGATACTTTGCAAGAATGTGGAGATTTTGGTAGCATCACAGTTGGGAGTAATGAAAAATTGAAGATTGAAGGCAAGGGAAAAGTTCGCCCGAAGCTCAACAATGGTGTTATCAAAACACTTACAGATGTGAATTTTATACCGGGTGCAAGAGCTAACATAATTTCTTTAGGTGATTTGACTTCGAGAGGGTACAAATTTGTTGATGATGGAATTAACTGCAATGTGTTCAAAGGTGATGACTTGATACTGCAAGAGAAGAAGAGAGAAAAGAATATCTATTACTTAGATGGGTGTTCCGTAAAGAATGAAAGCAGTAGAAGAAAGAAGAAGAAGACTGACAAGAGAGTTTGATTTTTTGAGAGTGTTGAGATTTGTGAGAATTTGAGTAGAGGGAGGAATTGTTAGAATAACTAGTGAAATTCTAGTTTGAGTAAGAGTGAGAGTTTGAGTAGGAGTGAGATTAAATATCCCACATCTGTTAAAACTCAAAGTATAAAGGGGATCTCTCCTTATAAATAGGCATTAGGCCTTAGCTGTTGAGTATCACAAAATCTTAGTCTAGTTCATTAGAGAGGTGTAATTAGGCTTTGGTCTTTTGTGAGAGGGAGAGAGTTTTCATAGTTTTGTCCGTTCAAATACTATAACCATTGTGAGAGGGTTTCTACAATTTTTTCCGTAAAAAAATTGTAACTTTTATTTAATGGAGATCGTGGGGTAGGTTTATTGTTGAGAGACCATACCACGTTAAAAATTCTTGTGTGCTCTTTATTCTTTCTTTCTCTATTATTATTACTGTGGGTGTTCTTGTTAGGTTTAGGTCCTAACAATCTTTCCCATTTCATCTTTTCTACGTTGTTTGGTTGTCTACTGTTACATTGTTCTTGAGTTCTATAAGAGACTTAGAGATAAAGGTATAGTGATGGACTCTGTGAGATGTCCAGTTTGTAGTTGTTTTGATGAGTTGGTATCACATGTCTTTCTTGAGTGTGTTTGTGTTGTTAGGGACTGTCGTGGTGGGTTTTGGTGAAGCATTGATGAGCATTGTTGAACCACACATTGAAGAGTTGGTGGGCATTTGTGAGGTGGCATTGGCTTGGATTAAACTGAACTACGAAGGTGACTTGATCTTAGAGTCTGATGCGGAGGGATCTGTTGAGTGTTCTTATTTTGGTGATATTTGGACGAATGTAGGAACTTGGCTGCGTATTTTTTGAAGGTGTTTTTACATGTCAGAAGATTTGCTAAAACGCTTGTTCACATGTTAGTTAGGGAGTTCCACGATAAGCCGCATTGTAGTGTCTAGAATTGTACCAAATTGAAATGTATCTTATCCTATGTTGGGAGTGATAATGAATGCCTTTTTTGGATTAAAAAATATAATTGTCTAATCTAATTAACTTTGCATTCAATTTTTGTAGTTCTCAATCTTCCCAATAATATTATTTTTTATTTATTCTAAATTATTTACTCTAAAATAATAAATCAATCTAATAATATTCTTTACACCACTCTTTGTATTACTCTATTTCAATATTTTATTAATAAATTAATAATTATCACTCTTTATACTAATCTTTTAATATTTTATTAATAAAATAAGTTAAGAGATTTACTTTTAAATCTCCTAACTAAAAAGAGATACTGTTTATATCTCTAAAATTATGAAAATTATTTTCAATTAAGAGATTCATTTAGAGGTGCTTTAAATTTTTCAACTATTTTAATTAAGAAAAAAATACTATCTAAAAGAGTTTATTAGATATGCTCACTTTATAAAATTTTGCACTAATCCAAAAAAAAATATAAGAAATTTTTGTAATTTGAAATAAAATTCTTTAAAAGTCCTCATGTTAACCATATTATCAACAATTTATTCATGAAATACATTTCACATTACTAAGAAAGCCATTGTCAAAGCTTCATTAATTAAAATGACAATTCACAGAATCAAGAAAAGTGACAGGGAACTTTAATCATTTTCCTTAGAATTCATATGAAATTATCAGAAACCTTGAATATGATCATTGAGAATATTAAACAGAAACATTGAATATGAAACCTTAAATATGATGTCATTCTTTATTTCTTTAGATGGAGAATGTCAAAGATGTATATATATCAATGAGATAGCTAGTAAAACTTAACCACATATATTCTTCTGAAAAAACATGTTTATTTTTGTGATTGATTTTTAAATATGACAGTGTCTTTTAATATATTCTCTTAAAGATGAGACTAAATGAGACAATAAATTGTCACTATTGGATTAATGAAAAAAAATCTAAATTTTTGATTTATTTAGTAAAATATTAAAATTCACCCAAAGAAATATTCTCCATATCTAAAAGCCAAAATTTCAGCTTCCTGTTAATATCCTGCATACACACAGGAATAAATCTATACGCCAAGAGATATAAGTCCTCTACTATCATTTCTTGAGAGCTCAAAACTCCAAAATGGAAAATTTTCTTCTAATAAGCGAATCTACCAAAACCTATGATTCGACTAAACTACTTTCTTCACACTATTTGGAATTCCAACAAATTTACTCATACAGTCCTAGAAATTGTTAAGAGTTCAGGATGAGTTTTTGCATGAAAAAGCGCTGCCAGATGATCATATCTGACGATAGAAAACAGTAAACCCTAAGAAGGGTTAGGCTAACCCGACAGAGAGCCGATGCAGTTCCATGTGCAGTGAGAGAATAGGAAGAAAAAATAAAAAAAGAAATTGGGATTCCAAAGCTATTGAGGTTTCACCCCACACAGTGAACCTTAGTCCAGGCAAAGCCATACAAATGGCTATAACCAGGAAAATGGTAACAACTGTCATGGTCTTAACTTATGTTAGGGAGAAGGAAACCATCAAGAGAACAAACAAAGGGGACAACCAGCCGATCTTAATTCACGCAAATCCAAGCACAGAATCATATTTAATATTATTTACAATCTAACCACTCATCAAAGCACACCAATACCTATCTTTTATGTGTGACAACCAAGAAAAGTAGCTCTACTCATGTTAAAGTACTGTGCATACCATGTAAACCCACATTCACAACGACCTTCACATATAACAATGCAAAAACACACACACACACAACTAAAACATATGACCATAGTTGCACTCCTTGGAGAAGCCTAAAAATAACTGTACATGCTAAACGGTGAGCTAAAAGCCATGTCCAAATATGAAAGCCAACATCATAAAATGCAAGAAAATGTTTATTAAAGAGAAAGTATAAACGAAATAGACTTTGACTTACGAAGAAGACGTTCCAGGGTGGAAACAGTGGCATCTAGGCAGAAATTAATTCTTGCCTTTGCCTTTATCGGAATGCCTGGAGCCATCACTGTAATAGAGCTGCAATCCAGGAGGGAATTGGTGCTGGTGGTGGTGGTGGTGGTGATTCTCCATAGGAACTGCAGGCGCAGCACCAATGAAGAGTGGAACATTGACATTACTTCCGTCTATAGGCAAGGAAGTGAACCTCTGAAGATGTGGCAAAAGAGACGGTGATGGTGTTGAATTGGACTGAAGGGTCCCCCTATTGAAACCGGCAAGGCCTGAGGAGATTGTGAAGTTGAGATTATAGTCCCCAGTGGGACCCGGTTGTTCTGTTGTGGCCAGTGACATCAAATGATCAGAAACAAAAGGAAAATTGTGCAGCTGTTGCTGCTCCTGTTGATGCCTGTTGTGAATCTCCGCTGCCGCATTGAATTGCGGGATTGACATTGTCATTGTCGTACTTTGAGGAATTGAATGCCCCAATTGAATCTGCCCCGAATAACCAGATGAGTGATTGGTTGTCCGGGAAGACGATGCCCCTAAAAAGCCGTTGAAGTAGTCCATTGAAGTTGTCAAAGGCCATTGTCTCTTCTGAAAGAAACTTGGCTCAGAACCAGGACTAGTTGCAGCATTGGCATTAGCATTATTGTTGTTACTGTTACAATTGTTGCTAACGCTACCAATTCCAGCAGTCAAAAGCTCGGTGAATGTCGAGCTTTGCGAAATTGGATGAAGTGTCTGTTGCTGTTGCCCAATTCGCGACCCATTCTCTTTCTCCTTCTCCTTCTCCTTTGCAGCTCTTTCCCGTGCCCTTTCGCGAGCCTTAACGCGATTCACATGCAAATCAGGCCGCGAAAGTGACAAGACTGAACCTTTGCTGGTCTCAGAGGTGCTACTACAAGCAGATTTAGACAAAGACATGTGTTGTTGGTTCTGATTTTGGGGGTTAAAACCGGGATCTTCAAGTTCCAAATCAGCTGAATCAAACCCTTGTTCATTGCCAACATCACTGTCTCCTTTCTCATCATTAAATTGCTTCGGAGTGCTAAGGAAAGAGCTATTAAGAGAAGGAAGCTCAGCAATAGAATCAGCTGCAGCTTTAATAAGCCATTCCACAGCTTTGCTAGGCTGATCATAGCCCAATCTGTCTTGTAAATCATAGAACTGAATAGCAGTAGTTACAGATAACCTCACTCTCCTATCTCTGGGCCCCTTTGAAGTCCATACTTTGCTGTGTCTATCTTTGCCACCAGAAGCTCTAGAAACCCTAATTATTCTCGAAGAGTGGTGCCAACCTCTAAGCCTGTTGGAAGCACCAGGACCAGTGCTTGAAAGATTTGGCTTTTTTTGGTCATTTTCGTCTTCTTGGTAGGAGTGTTCAATGAGTTTTTGAGCAGATTTGGTTGATTCATTTCGGCCAGTACCAACTCTAGAGAACTTGCAGGGTTGTGTCTGAATCTCCTCCACCTCCATATCACTTTCATGCCTTTAACTCAACTATATATAGAAACTCAAAAGAACCCAACTTTGGTTTGCTTTCTTGGCTTCCCCTAATCTTTTCTTGTCCTTGCCTTTGTTTTCTTGCAGGACCAATTCTTTTTTTAATTGTACCTGTAGAGAGAGAAAGATAGGGACTTTCAACGTGGGTTTCTAGAGAGAGAAATAGTAGTATTAGTGAAGGTGTGGTTTCTGTACTCAATGCATTGATGACGATAATATAGAGAGTGCTTTGGGCGTTGCAGTGATAAAAAAAAAGCCCTCCCTTTAATATATCACAGTCCAAGTCAGTGGAGAGAGAATGAGCTTTTGTGCAGTAATTCAGTACTGTGTGCTCTCTAAAAAGCAAAGCCTGCCTAAAATTGCAGCTTCTCAGCCCTGATATATCTGCATCTACCTCATGAAAGAAGAGGGTTAATTACAAAGCATCAAACACATATGCATACATAATATAAAAGAAATATATGAAAATGTACAAATACCTTATTTATAGAAAAAAAAATTTACTATAATGTGTAGCCAATCTACATTAACGTATATAAACGTTGATTCAGTTGAAGGGTTTAGCTTTTTTCTGCTTAAAAATTAAGCTAAGAGATGAGAAATCATTGTTACATGGTGGAAACTGATATATGCAGCAGACCCTAATGTTTGTTTTTAACCCTTGTTTTGCTTTGGGGTGACCTGAAAATGGCAGACACTATAGCTAAACCACACCACCAATAAGAACAATAAATGACAAAAAGCCATTAATTAAAACTGTGTTTCAAAATTACCAACAACATGGAATAAAGTTCAAGATATAATTGTATATTAATTAAGACAAAACATAAAAGGATTAGCCTTCACTGAAACAATGTTACAGGTGTCAAATTCAAGAGGTGGGTTTTCATGATATTTATTCTTGTCATGTTTCTGTGTATTTTTTGCTTTCTTCTTCAGTTGTTTTACTTCGCAGATCTTTGCTTACAAGATTTCAAAACTTACAGATCTGTGACCTCCTTCAAGTAGATTATCTTCACAGATCACGCCTTGTACTGCAAAACAACAAATCACAAACCAATTTCAAACACGTCTCTATTCTTGTGGTTCAGTTTTCCTGAAAACATCAAATTTTACAAAGATTACTTGCTTAAATCATACTTTTAGATTAATGTATGTCTCCAGAAACTTATTTTTCAATAAACTGAAAAATATTAACTCATTGAATGAGCTAAAAACAACGAAATCTTTTCAAATCAGCTGCTTTAAGCTGAAAAACATTAAGGGTGTCTAAAGAATACCTCAAAAGATCCCAATTTTTAACCTTTAACTTCAAATTCAATCTTGCTTCAAAAAACTCAAATTTGGCACGAATTTATAAGCACAAATTCAGCAAGAGAAATATTACAAGAGTAAAATGTAACCAACAAACACAGAATGAGATATGAAGTTTTGAGTAGAACTGAAAATTTACATAACAAGAAATAGGACAAGAGTGAAGTAGCACAACGGCAGAAAACAGGTTTGGGTTGTGTTAGGGTTAAGCTTAAGTGTTTAAAGAGATTAAAAAGGGTGGAAGATTGAAGTAAAAAAAGAACGAAAATTTAGAAGGAGAAGTGAGCGTACGAGTGAGAAGGGTTTAGAGAGAAGGAGGAGGAGGAAGAGGGAAGCATAGCCATTAGAGCAAATGATGCAGACAACACTGCTCCATTCCCTCTTCTTCTTCTTCTTCTTCAGTTTAATATGTATGTTGATTTTGTTCCTTTTTTGCCCCTCCTTCCCTCCTTATTTTTTGCCCCTTGCCATTCTTTTCTATTTACTTTCTTTAATAAATTGTGTATTTAAGACTCCATTTATCTGAAAGAATTTAATTTTATAGAAAATATAATGTTTGGTGTCAATATAAAAGAAGTATATAAAAGGAGACGATAATATCATTGTAGATTATCTTTTAAGGCCTAAAAAGAAATCTTCAGCTTATATCCTTTCATCTCATTTATAGTTTCAGAATCACATTCCTTTGGTTTTATGGTTACTCCACTTTATAACATAGCAATGGAAAAGACAATTCATCCACCGGGACTTCATTTTGTAAATGAAAGACGAGGTAGATTTCAGATTAAGTTTTCAAATAAACATTCTCTTATGGCTTTCTGAAGTTTCTTTTTCTTTCTGAAATTTCGGAAGGAATGAGGATACAACATAGTTCTTGGATACAATCTAAACAGTTATGACAATGTTCTTAATTTTCCAGTTTCCTTTCTAGTCTTTGGTGACTACTGTAACCATTCTGTTACTATTTGTTACTATCCATGTGTTGGTAACTACTGTGTCCATTTTGTTACTATTTGTCGTTGTCCCTTGTACAGCTACAACTCTTTCTGATAGTAATCCAAGGCATTACTGAGTAAGTCGTAGCAGAGGATAAGTCCACGCAAAAAGATAGAATAGCAGGATTACTAGGAAAGGAGAAAGACTATAATACCTATAGAATATTTAATATAAAATAGTATATACTGTTTTTGGTAATATCATAAAATAAAATTTAAAAAAAATAAAATTTTAAATTATAAAAAATATTTTCAAAAAAGGTAATTTCCAAACTAACGGAGCATAAGTATCCAAATGGAAACAAAACTTTAAGGGTGTGTTCATTAACAGAAAATTGTTTTCAGTTTTCTATCTCTGATTTTTTTAGTTTCTATTTCTAAGAAAATCATAGAAAATTTAAAAAATATGTTCAAAAACTTACACTTTTCTATTTTAGAATACCCAAAAATTTATTCAAATTCAACCAATTTTTTAAAAAATTTCTATAAAAGAATATAAAAAATATATAATTTATAATTTTTATCAAATTTTTCATAATTAAATTGAAAAAAATATTTCAGATTTTATATTAAAAATTATTAAATTATACAAGGCAATAATATATACAAAACAATCAAATCAATACATGAATAATTATTTTATAAAAATAAAGAATACACATAAACACTCTCTACAATTACTTTACTAGATAAAAGAAATGATTTTTTTAAATTTGTGAGATAAAAAAGTTTTAGCGAGTTTTCTAGTTTTCTAACTCAGAAAACTATGGAAAACAAGCTCTATTTTATAAAAGAAAATTGTAGAAAACTACTTTTAATAGTTTTCAAACTTTAGTTATAATTTGGAAAACATTGTTTTCTATTTTTTTTGGAAAAAAATAGTTTTGAACATGTTTTCTAATTTTCCAATTTTCACAGAAAATTTTCCAAAAAAGTAGAAAATTTTCTGTTAATGAACGCACCATAAGCATGTTTTGTTACTATTGGAATGAAGTATAACTTTTCAACTTGGTGTGTTAGATTTTTAATGCCCGTAATTAAATAATTTTTTTATTAAATACAAAGAGTTGAAAATATAAAGTAGTTCCCTGGTAAATAAGAGTAATTTTTAATATGATAATTATATATATTCGTTGAGGAATTGTCTTGTCTAATTTAATTTTACTGAATAAATTAAATATTTAAATTTATTTTTCATCGCATCTAATAATTATAGTTATTTACCTTATTGAGTGTCCAACTTATGAGGACTTATAATAAAAATTCGAATAAATAAGTCTTTTCACTATATTAGTTTTTTTATTAAACATTGTCACATCAAATGTTCATTTTTGTGGTTTGATTTTTTTAATTTTTTAAACATGCTTCCAATGAATTTGTGGTTTTTTAGATATTTTGGATAATTATTCTTAATTTATTATGAGAGAGTTTTGTGAGTTTTGATTTTTAAGAGTTTTGTGAGTTTTGATTTTTAATCTTTCATTATTTTAAAGAGTAGTTAATGGTACATTCAAATTTTGAATAAAGACAATTTTTTATTCAATCATGTCATTTGACTTATTTTTTTAAAAGATAAAATTGTGTTATTTTTTATTGTTGTAATCTTATTTATATCATATTTGTTAAAGAATAATGATATTTCTTAAGTTTATTAATTTCAATAATGAAAGAAGAGAACAACCAACCACTTTCAACTTTATCAACTTAATTATTTCATTTTGGTGGCGTTATTATTAAGTTATGAATTAATGTTTGGTGTTACACTTAAACCAAACATTAAATAACAACAACTCCAACAATTATACTTTTTCATCTTATTTTAATACGCAATATTTTTATATCGATTGTTTAATATATAAACTGTAACGCCCTCCATTTTTAAGAATTTTAATATTATTATAATTATTTTTTTTGAATTTATGCGAATAAAATTTTCGCGAATTAAAATAAATTATTGAATGATAGAAATGTGCGAAAAATATTAAGAAATAAAAAAATGGAAAAGTTAAGTTGTAATCGGGAGAGAGAAAATGACAAGAATAGCCGATAATTAAGAGTTAACCGTTCTACCAAAACCCGCAGGTGATGGTAGAGGCACACAATTAATGTTAACATCATCCTCACTACGCTTCGCATGGAGTCGGATCTCGACTACACAGGGGCCCAGAGCCTCGGCCCAGCAGGACATGCCCAGCATTTTAATACTGGCACTCCGCTTGGGATCCGCGAGGATGGAGCTCGAACCTGTGCCGGCTCTGATACCAAATTAAGAGTTAACCGTTCTACCAAAACCCGCAGGTGATGGTAGAGGCACACAATTAATGTTAACATCATCCC
>CANYCX012164934.1:0-17233 GCA_948193385.1 Breynia disticha f. nivosa | reverse complement strand
TTTTTTTGTTTATTTTCAGTTTATATTTCATTTTCATAAATAATTTTCTATTGATGATGACAGTTTTCATATTGTTTTTTGAGGATGATTATGTTAATATTGAGGTTTTTCTTCATTGTTTTTTCATTAATATAAAATTTTCTTTCAAATAACTAATCATTTCATTTCATTTGTTTTAGGTTTTCAATAGCAAATCCAAGAGATCTAAGTCATCTCTTTCTGTGAAGGATGGTGTTGTGCTTTTACAATATTATTTTATATTTTTTCTGTTTAATTTTAATGTTATATAAACTGTATATCTATTTTTAAAATCCAATTTTTTTGCTTTGACAATATTATTTATATTTTTCGTTTTTTTGCTTGATTTCAATGTTATGTAAACTTTATATCTACTTTTCAAGTCTGATTGTTGTGAACTATGATTTATATTTTTCATTTATTTTTCTTATTTTTTAAGTTATGTAAACTCTATGTCTACTTAAAAATATTTTATGTAATTTTTCTTCATTCTAAGTTTGATAGTTGTGCTTTTACATTATTATTTTCATTTTTTATTTTTCCTGATTGATTTTAATATTATAGAAACTGGATATCTAGCTGTTTTTGTTAAATTGTTTTGTTAATTGTAGTAAAATAATTTTTTCGATTCTTTTTTTATCTTTAAAGAATGCTCATCCCTGAATATAACAAAAAGACAATCGTAATTGCAGTCTTGTTGTTTGTCAAAATTATAGAAGAAATTCAGTTTCAAGTATTGAGTATTTTACCTGTTTAACATAAATCTTCAATCAATCTTGTTGTGTGAAGTTTGTTTGAGGTTAAAAGATAAAAATATTGACGACTTACAATCTATTTAAATGTAGGTTATGTAGACTTTGTGAAATGACGTACAAAATGTAAATTAAAAGTTAATTTTGTAATTATTTTAATTTTTTCTCAAATCTGCAAATAAAAAGATAAAGAAAGGTAAAAATGTAATCGCCCCATTATTATATGGGTCCAAAATGTGTAGTTAATTGGGTTAATTACACTGATTACCGTGATTAGTTTCTATATTACAATAAGATTACTTTTTCATTTTTCTTTTAAACTATACTTTTGACTTTTTACTATAAGAAAGCTTATTTTCACCCGTACGATGGGCTTTCTACTATCATCTACATTTCCATTCAACTTACTAGAATTTGTATTTATTCTCTTTCTTTTTTATCTTATTTATATTTCTTTTCTCCCTTTTTTTTTCTCATCTTAGTTAAAACATTTAACATACTAATATCTTTATTTTTGTTTCTTCCTTATTCTCTCTTTCGTCTCCTCTTTCTACTTTCTATTTTTTTTTTCATTCTCTTAGTTGGGTTTTAATTCTTAAAACTACTGTAAATTGTGCATTTAAAATAATAAAAAAAATACAAGACTCTGAAAATTTTCTAATTTATAATTTATTCTTAAAATTTTTTTATTGTACTAATTGTAAATTTCAGGTTTATTTTAATTTTTAATAGCTATGTATTTAAATTTCATGTAAAATTTTCTTTTCATCAATTAGTATTTAGAAAATTCTTCTAATTTTATTTGGGTTTTATCTATGTTATTATATATTTTCTATGTTTTTGCGTGACTATGATTTAAACTTTTTTTAGTTCTTATATCAAGCTAATACATACTTGATATATATATATTTGTACTGAGAAGATCATGGAAATATGAACATAAGATGCACAAAATTGTTATCCTTTTTAACTAATTAAGTTTATTTCTTTTAAATATATATTAATTTATTATTTTTTGACATTTCTTGTACTCTTAACTGATTGTACTATTTAATCAACTTAATGCATACTTCATGTCTACATATGTAGTGTGATAGTTTTTTTTTTATATAGACTTAATGATGCTACTGCTTGTTTTTCTACTGTGTAATCATTTTATATTGTACACAGCATTTATATAATAATTTTTAAATTTAAAAGTAATATAAAATAAATATATATTATCAATATTGTTTAAATTTATTTTAATTTTGTGGTTTTAAAATTAGTATTAAATTCATGTAAAGTTTTTCCATTAAAATATGAATTAAAATATGAACATAATATATACAAAATTGGTATTATTTTAACTAACCTGTTCAGTTACTTTTAATATATTGTAGTTTATTATAACTGAGATATAAAATATAATATATTTATATATTTTACTTCTGAGTTTTTTTTTCATTAATGGTGTTAAATTTCATTGGCATGATAAAAAAACCTTGTTTTCTTATTTGTTCCTTTATCTGATTTGTCAAGTATTATGTAGCTTAACGGTTCAACAATTTGCATATACATATCAAGGTATAAGAAAGTACCGTACATATTGTAAATTAGAAAATAGAAGTAAGAATTGTTTTAAAAATGACCAAGTTTGTAATTAAATATTGAAATGAAGGTATATGTAAGATCGGCCCTAAAAAGTTTAGAACTAACTAATCAATTAAACAATTAGTTTAATTACTTGACTATATATGATCGATCGAGAGTCAATATAAACAGCTTATAATTATAAGTAACCAAAAGTAATTCACAATTCAAATTGTAACTGATAAATGATTATCGAAAACGATAGCAAGACAATGGAATAAATTGAAAACCAAAGTGGGACCAAAAATATAAAATTATATGTTTAGGACCATGCACCTCTCTTAAATTCAAGACAACCTATAAAGATAGGGCTGCAGTCTAAATGCAATTAACGTAATCTCCAATGAATTAAAAAAAAAAATTCTATTTTGATTCAAAAAAGGAAAGCAATTTCCTATAGAAACACCCTTAGATGCGAAAGCCAAAAGAAGAAGAGTAAGTGGTCGTCCCTTATCGTGTTTGTTCGTATAAAACCGCTCTATTTTTTTTTATTACCGATTTTTATTGTTGTGTCATTGCTTGTATTTATCTATTCTTTTGCATTTATTTTGTATTAGCTTTGTGAGTTGATGTGGATGCATTGGGAGTGAGTTGTCATCCCCTTAGAGCTTAATCATGACAGCCAAGAAAGTTGCAAGGGTTTGATTTATTTGACCAAAAAATTAAAAGAAGGTATCTTTTTAGTGGCAAAAGTATCTTTGTGGCTAAATTCATATGCAATGTAATAAATTGTCATGTTTTGATATCCTAATTAAATTTTTGAAAAGATTATATATTAATACTTATACCTTACCAGTATCTTGAATTATACAAGTGTATGAGCTGAATTTGCGAGCATAATTCTATTATTTTTTTAATTAAAATTAATTAAGTTCATCTCATGGTTTCTAAGTTTTTTTACATGTATTTTACTAGAGGTTTTTACCCTACAATGCATATTAATGTCTTAAAACAATAATATACCTATAAAGTCCATCTCACCAAGCATTGAAGTGACCTATACTTACATTTACATGCCGAAAAATAAAAAATTTTTAGTCCGACGTAACGACAGGGAAGCGGAGGAAGAAGCCGCTACCTTGTGAGTTCTGAATGAGCATCGCTCCCCCTTATATTATGACAATTGGATCATCATCTTCAAACGCTACAACACCACCAATCTTATGAAATAATTCAATAACAAAACAACCATCATTTCCAAAAGTTCATTCGACTGAAGATGAATTTCTCTAAGAGGACTCTCGATTTTGCCTCAAGAGGTTAAATTGTCTTGAACAAGTTTTCTAACGTTACACCAGTTGATTGTAACCGAGTCAGCATGGAACCTAAGTATCTCTACTTATGCTCTTCAATCAAGGACAAAAATAAAAGAGTCGACCGATCCCTTGTCTTTTTTATTGTGTTTCTTTTTTAGTCATTTTTCTTTTAGTATGTATTTTTTATAGCATCATTTTTCTTACGTAAATCGCCTATTTTTGTTCCTTTAAAAATATTTCTAATTTCGTTCTTCAATCATTTGTTATATACTAAATTTTTATATTTTTTATAAAATTAATAAATTATGCAAATTTTATATCTATTTTATATACTCTAAAATTGATGTATATTTATAATTTAATAAATAAATATTAAAAAATAGACAATAATAAAACAAGTTAATATATAAAATTGAACCCCTTGATTATAGAAATTTTTTTTATAAATATTAATTTTTTCAATATTTTATTATTTTTACTACAATTGTTCATAAATATTCAAAGTTTATAATTTTGTAAAAATATTTGCAAAAGGTGGTATTAATGTAATTTACCCTTAATTATAAGGTCAAATTACACATATAATATTTTTAAAATATAATCTTTCTATATATACCATTTTAGGAAACTAATCCCAACAATACCATTTGTAATAATTTTATTTCCTATATTGTTATATTATATATAGATCAAATCTGACAATATTCTATACAAAATCTTTCCAATTCAAAAATATTCCAAATTCAAAAATATAAAAACCTCTCAAAACACCTTCATTCTCACTTTGTCAACTTATTGTCAACTAATTTATATTTTTATTTCAAAATATTTTTTGTAAATAATACATAAAATACATGAATTATTTTTCTGTATTTCTATTTATATACATCTATTTATATTTTTTTAAAAAATTATCACTTTATAGTCAACTTTTCTCTAAACTTAATATATTGATAATAAATTAGCAATTAATTTTTAAATTATAACTCGTCAAATAGTTGACAAATAGACAACTAATTGACAATAAAATCTATACAATTTTCTTTAACTTTAATTATAATATAATATACAAATTTAAAAAATTTAAAAATTTTACAATTAATTATTTATTTGTTATTTGAGACCATGTTTACTATAATCTTCTTAAGCCCTGTGTTTACCTCTGTAAATTGTCATAAAAAATATGTCACCTCCTAACAAAGCTCTTGTTATGTGACTCTAATCGGAATGCTTCGGCAGCACCGACTCGCAGTCTATCACTTTCCCTCCTGCCGGAAGTGGCTTAGTAACAGTTCTCCATTATCAACTTGCATTCATCTCTCTCCAGGCTACCAAAACCCACTGTAAAAAACACGACACTCTTTCTCACTTTCTCTTCACAATGCCGCGCATTCTCAACCCTTACCTTCTAAAGTTTCTTGCACTTCATAAACTAAAATCGAACCATTCTGAGCTCTCTCAGTGAATAAGCCAAGACTGCTCTGGTCTTGGTTTCTTGTGTACGTTGATTAAGCCGTCCTTATTCCCCTTGTGATCATCCCCAATTTGGCATAACATTATTGTGGTTAAAAAACTTGCTGAAAAAGTAAAAATTAAAAAAGAAGAGTTTTTTAGTTATAACAAGTTTAAACAGCGAATTTGAGAATTGAATGGGTGATTTAGAATTGAATTGGGTTGAAGAGAGAGTGTGCGTTTGAGAAGAAGAAAGATGCAGGTGAAGCCGAGAAGAAGAAAGAGAGGTGAGGGAGTGGTTAGTGGGTGTTTTTGTAAAAAAATATAAAAAATTAAATTATAAAAAGTTAGTAGATTTAAAAAATAGAAAATAAAAATATATACATATATAAACAAGTGTGTGTGCACGTAATTATCCCGAGATTTTGAAAGGCTTCGCCTTTTCATAAACATGCTCCAAATCATTGCTTTCAACTTCCATAGAATTGTTTCAAACACAGCTGAGAATATTCATGGCTAAATAATAGACTGAAAATTTTTTATATGATAATACAATTAGTAATACAAGAATAAACATGATATTAATAATATAAATTTAATTTTTATAATATTTATATCATAAATAATAGTATTTAAAGAAAAAATTATTAACGCGAATACTATACATTCAAACCAATAAAAACTCTTACTAACTAATTATGAGCTCTTGACTCATGAGCCCCAACATTCCAACGATGGAGCGGATGGTTTGGAACCCCATAACCTGATCAAGCCAAAAGTCAAACAACTACAGTAACCTAAACCTTCCTAACTTCACGTCCAAATCAAATGATGCACGTTTCTACAATCCATAATCTCACACAATTACAATTTCTACCAATATAAATATCAAGTTTTAACATGCAATATAAAAAATGAAGTACATATTGTTCCATTTGACCATACATCAGTCAGTCCAAAGAGTCAAGTCAATGGCGTCCTCACAATCGTTCCAACTGAACCCTTTTTTCATCGCCGGAGGAGTAAGAATCAAACCTTCGGCCATTCCATTTATTAGTACCGGCATATTAAACAACTCTTCCTCATCCAAGAACAAGTGTTTTAAAGAAAAGGAAGAAGACGACAACGAAGAAGGGGAGTCGAGATGTTCATTAGCCTCCAGAGCAGCAGCTTGAATGTCCTCGATGGAACTAGACCGAGCTTGAGGCAACAAATGAGCCGTTTCAGGGAAGTTTAAGGAGGCAGAATCGCCTCTAAGAGCCATAGCAGCCACATCATGAGCCCTAGCCGCCTCTTCGGGACGAGAAAAAGTCCCTAACCATATTCTTGATTTGTCATGAGGGTTTCGCAGCTCGCAAACCCATTTCCCTTTCTTCCTTCTTACTCCTTTGTATTCCGGATGGCGAGTTTCTTTAAACTTTCTCCTTCCCGCTTTTCTCTTCTGCATGCGGCTCTGTAGGATTGTACGGGATGAGGGAGGCGATTTTGGGGGAGATTTTTGAGCTGAAGATGGTGACAAGTCTTCTTTAAATTGAATCGGCATTGCGAAATTGAGAAACTATAAACTGTGTTGTTGAGGTTTTGTAGTAGAAGATACAGCATGCGTTGAAAATGTAAAACGTGACGAAATGAATTGAAAACCGCACGTGAAATTATATTGCCAAAGTGGGAGTCCCCACTTTAAAAAACAACATGAGGACGGTTTGGGGTCAAACAAGGGGGTTATTTTGTCAATTCGTGCTAATCATGTCTTAAATCGTACTATACAATCTATTAAATATCATTATTTAAGATATAAATTACAGAAATTAAATCATTACAGTGTTATAAATATGTATTCAAAAGTCGTATTGTCGGGTTCGAAATTCAGAATTCTAGACTTTCAAAGCATAAAACTGGTGGTGTTTACTTTATTTTCATTCAATCTGGTCCAAATCATTTCTTGTTTCTGGAATATTGTGGCCTTCCTGACCATGGATTCTTAACGTTTCTCGTTTTTTGTTTTGAGACAAAAGGAGATAACGCATTTAACAATTTGGTAAACAACACTTCGTCCTGTCCAAACGATAATGATGTCTCTGATTTCAATAATCCAACGTGTAACTCGTTTAGAAAGAGGCAGAACAGCTCACCTAATCTAGGACCAGTCGTTTAATTATAAGCTTTAGCTTCTAAGCTTAATTAGTGTAAACTTGTTATGAAAGGTGAAGCTCACTGGTGTTGAAGTTAACTTCAAGATTTGTAGTGTAGCGTTCGATAGGTGGAAAACAGTTCCGAAACGCCCTTTCCGGTTTAGAACTGGCGGTTCACGGTTTAAGGTTCCCTTGAACCGGAACCGACTGTAGCCAGTTAGGAACGGTTTGGTTCTGGCTCCGGTTTCAGTTCCGAATCGCCGGTTTCGATTCGGAACTGGCGGTTCGAGTCATATTTTCTTTCCAAAAGTAACCGAACCGTCGGTTCGGAACCGGCAGTTCACAGTTCTATAAACCTTGGAACCAGAACCGAAACCGGACATGGCTGGTTCCGCATATTTCGATTTCGGTTCCGGGCCAAGCTTTTCACCTTTCGATTCCTAATAAGTGAAAATTTCATGTTAAACGGTGTAAAAATTTCATTTGTTGGTTGCATAGTCTAAAAATGAAAGAGATAAAAAACATATATCATTGGCAATTAGCACCATTATTACAATATTAAAAAAAGTATTTAATTTTGAATTTTGATGGGCCTTTCATTGTTGGATATCTCCAAACAAGTCAGGATTCGCACTAGTTAGGGCCTCAATGGGATCGAATCCGGCCTGTAAAAAACCGATTTTGCGATCAATCTTGTTGCTCAGGTGGAGTTAACTATAAGCATTTCTCTCCAATAAGGTGTCTTTTGAGATGATGCAAGCTCGAATTTAACATAGTATCCAAGGCATTCTTAATACAATGATTTGGGGTAGTACCTTTTTAATTTGCTTGTAACTCATTTGTTCTTTTAGTCAAGATTGAGCTGAGAGGATGTCAAAAATCTCATATTTACTTGCCTATATAAATTTTATCTCTACATTTTATATTCAAGTTGCACAAATAAATCCAAATATTTAATTTATTTAATAAAAAATAATTTTAATTTTATATTATTTGTAGAATTATAATAAATTAAGAATGACTCTCTTCAAGGAAAGTCTTCATAATATAATTAACATGAGAGAGATGAGAATATAGCTTTAGACTCCCCATAATATCAGTTTTGGTGATTTGGGTTGATGCCAAATGGTGATGTATGCTTACTATTCTTCTGTTACCACCTAATGAACAAATTACTCTTAGATCGTTGGACTGTCCCATCATTCGCTAATTACATGCATTCGTAAACGTGTATTCACTAATCGTGTTACCGTATAAAAATTTGACGACTCTACGTGGTTAGATTGTCAAGGATAAATACACCTCCCCCATATCATACTTCTTGATGCATTTACATAATATATGATAATATAGCATTTACTACAACCTAGTTCACATCCTCCATGTTTGAAACCATACTTCTAACTTTGTTTATCCCCACCATTGTTAGACTATCTTCTCTACGAAGAAAAAAAAATAAACAAAATTCGTTTTTAGGGTACAGTTTTACTAATTAATGGTATTTGTTAAACCCAATCAGTTCTTCTGATAATTCCTCAACCAGTAATCCGAATATGGCTAATTCGATGTCCGCTGCAGTTTCTTTAACATTTTCTTGGTTTTCTTTCCAACCTTTGTGTTCTTTCTTGAAATCTTCATCCACCATCATGTCAATCGTGTTTGATTCCACTTCTTTCCATGATTCCAATCTCTTGCAGACCCTTTTCACTACAGCTTCATCTTCACCAGTGGTGCAGTTCTGTTCTTCATTGATAAGGTCACAGACTAGCCTCTTCATGTCTTTTGGGACACTGCTTAGGCCATATTCCCCTGGTTTACTAGTTATTTCGTCTATGATCAAGTTTTTAATGACTTCAATGTCTTGTGATGACACCAACTGATCATCTTCATTCGATTCGTCAAAGGAATCATCGTCGTTATCATCCTCGTCGTCGGTTTCTTGCTCGAGTATTCTTTTCTCGAGCTCAACTGGATCCAACTCCGCTAGCTTCTCGAATCGACGAAGTTTGGCCAACAGCTGTTGCTTTGCTTCTGCAGATTCAACAAGATTCAGAACATCAGTTCTCTTGATATGAAAATGCACATTGCTATAACTCAAACATAAGAAAATTCGGACATATTTAATCCACTGTCTACATAAAAATCGAGGAATAAACAAAGCGTCAGGATTGAAAATTTGCTTCACAGAAGAACATATTTGAAACATCAGGGCCATGCAACAATAAATTGAAATCTGACTGAACATATGACATGACATTTCAAAAAGATCACACCACTGGCAAAGATTCTAGCAAAACTATACAAAATCACCACAATCTCTTCAATGGAACCCACTTAGATATCAATTTATATGATCATGACCTTCCATTAATCTTGCCAATTACGTGTTTCTTACTTGCTGTTCATTAGACTATATTGCTACAGGAGTATTATGGAGTAAAGTTGTAATGATGGAGACTACGCAACCAACACCGACATTAGAAGAACTTAGATTTGTGAGTACACGCTATGACACGATATGAATGACACCAACTCAAGTTTGTAATGTTGATATAACAACTAATAACACAATACGATTACGACACAACTAACACGACTAATACAAATTGATGAAAGTAAGTGATTGACATACTTTGTACAATTGCATAACTGCATTCAAGATCAAAACCGTCGTCCTCGCATGGATCGTCATGGCCATCGTCATCGTCTATAAAAGGAGGGTCCAAAACAGAAACAGGACTACACTGTTCTTTATCTTCCTCCTCTTCTTCTTCTACCTGCAATTTCTTCAAACTTTCAACCTCATTATTATTCTCTTTCTCCTGTTAAAAAATTCAAAAAAGGCACAACAAACAAAACACCATTAATTATACAGTATTAATATTGCCAATAATTGATATAGCTGGTACATTTATTTGACTTTTCTTTTGAAAAAAAATGAAATTAAAATGTAATCGAAATTGGTAATTTTCTACAAACAAATGCTCAGAATTTTCTTGAAGGGATCCAATAGAAAAATACAAAATTGGTTTGTCTTTTATGAGACAATTATCTTCAAACACCAAACTCTTTAAAATAAAGATTTGCATGGCAGAGGATGGTCGAAAGTACAACACTATAAACAAAAGAGTAGCGTTCATGATCAATAATATGTCAATTTTAACCTCTAAACAGTGGAATCCTCCAAATCCCTCCATGTATTCGAGGCTAAAGTTGTCGAAATGTGAAAAACATTCCGGCCAAGTTTCAGACCATTATTGCCGACAGTTCATACAAGTCAAATTCGAACAGCTCATTCACGAGTCAACTTTCAGCTAAAACTTGCATAAACGTAATTAATTATGGCAAATGAGAAACTGAAGAAACCTGGAATTGATGGTGATGACGAGTCGTGGATGGAGACGAAATAGGAGACAACGTAAATTCCGGAGTCCGGTGACCGGAAGACGGGCTACGGCGAAGAACAAAATGGAAAGGACTGTTGCAGAAATGTTCGTGTTGATCAAAAGAAGCAAACTCAGTCGCAACCAAGTCCTCACACTCGTCATGATTACAACTACTACTTGAAGTCTCCAAATTCAAGTCGAAAGACTTATTCTCACCATTGTTACTCTCAGACCAAACTGCACTACTTTTTCTTCCAATCCCACTCATCATTTCCTCATCTTTTTCACATTTCTTGACTTTGTTCTCCAGCTTTCTTGGTTTGTTTTTACTTGTTATCTTCTTTAAAAACGACCCAAATAAGCCAAAAGAATTATTATTCTTTACTTTCGACGTTATTGATTGCTTCTGGATCCTTAGTGCTGCTTCAAGAAGCATAGCAGCAGTTCTTGCCGGAATGTGAAGGAATATTGTGTTAGGAGACTTGCAAGGGCTCTTGGTAACTGGGGAATGAAGGGTTTGAAACAAAGGAGACTTTCTAGGGTCTGGTGAACCAGTAGCGTTGGTAAATGAGAAGAAACAGGCATTTTTACAGAAATTTTGTGAGGGTTGGTGTTTCTTAACGTGTAATTCTTTCTTTGTTGAAGCTCTTTTGAGCTGAAAGTTTCTGTCTGCAATGTAGTTCTTGAGTAAGAACGGTTCTTGATCTTCTTTCAGTAGCTCGTGTAGCAACTGCTGTTGCTTATGATTAGCCATTATTACAATATGAAAGAAAATGGTAACAACCAAGTCCTTGAAATCAAGAAAGATGATCAGAAGTTGGTTCTTTGTTGTTTGTTTTGGAGAGGAAGAAACAGAGTTGAAGAGGATTCAACTTTTGAACTGAAAATGAGAGAGAGAGAGATGGTGAGAAGTATAGGGAGAGAAATGGAAGGAAAGAGGAGAGTTCCTGATTCAAATCTGGGGTTTTAGTGAATCGAGGCAAGGTGGTGGCTCAACTAAATAATGATAAAATAATACAAACTGTGAATAAAATGACTGCAAATTGATATAATTTTTACGTTTGATTTTACTGCTACTGGTACCGCCGTGGCTACATAATTGTCCTTTTTCTCTTACAAAATCACGGGGTATTCTAAACACTTCATACTAATTTTTATATAAATCGGATAAGATCGCAATAACGACAAAACTCTTTCAACAGAATTTTAACACAGTTAGATACTCAAGATTCGAATGCAAAATCTCGGATTAAAATAAAACATTCTCATACCAATTGATATTCCTTTTTCTCCGTATAGTTTGCAGTGATTGTCAACTAATTGCCTTTTCTCTCAGTAACAATTTAATTGTTTTTTATAAACATTAAATCAGTTAAGGATAGTTGTTATTAATAAAAAAAAATTACAAACATTGTAATCGTTAATGAAATTAATGAAAATACGTTACGATATTACAAATATTAGTAGAAAGACGTTACAATTATTAATAAAAAAATGTTAAATATTGCAAAGTTACAATTGAAATTTTAATGATATTTAATTATTTGTCAAGTTTAATATTATATTAAATACTTGTTATTACTCTTAGTTTATATAAAGATATTTGAAATACTTTTTTTGTGTGAAGTATTATGGGCATCTCAGACTAATCCTCGTTCGAGCCGAGCAGGACCACAAGGGCGGCAAAGTTCTCCCAACCAAATTTTAAAGATATCTTCCTATCACTTAAGGTAAAATACATAAACTATATTTAAATACTGACTTAAGTACTAAAGTACGTTAAGAAGACGACTCTCGACCTCTGGTCGCATTCTATTCTACAGAATTTAGAACAATGCTACTAATTTAGATAACAACAAAACTAATAAGATCGGAAGTTGAAGTTCATCAGCATGAAATATATTTCTAATTATTTGTTGAAAACTATGATTGAAAATAATAATTATCATTTTATATAATAATTAAAGTAGATATATACATTATCCTTAAATATGTAAGTGGGCATGGTATCTAGGATTAGAATAAAGAGAAAACACCATTAATTAATGTTATCATTTGATTGAAAAAGAACAACTTATCATTATGTTTTTCCAATAAAAATAATAATCAAACAAAAGTTGGTATTTAATTTTCATGGATAATCATATTGAAAAAAGATTGAACATTATTAGTTCTCATATGACAAAATTGCAGTCCATTTAAATTTTACCATATAGTGGAATTACTTTACAGCTGGGCACTATGTTCCTGACAGTGGTCCTTCCCAATTTCAAATATTTCTTGGTCATTAATCTAATCATACTATAATCCACCACAAAATTACTTTACAGTTCGGAAATTATCCGAGTGACAACGTTGCCATGTGATAATATTTTTATTTTGACGTAACACGGAGTTTTTACGTAATAATTAAAAAATTACAAAATTAAATAAAAATAAACTTGTTCTGACATGAAGACATAGTCCACATTAGCTACCGGAAATACGCACAAAACCGACAACCTATAGTGAAATGACGAAAAGGGCCTTGTTGGGACAGGTGTCAATACGATGTGGAGTTTTGTCTTCATACACAGCTGGCCTCCACAGAGTAAAAAGCGTTGACGTTTACACGAACGCAGAAATAGAAAAGGACAAAATGGGAATAGTGTTGTTTTAAAGGGCACTAGAACCAAAACGGCGAACAAAACGACAAAAATGAGACGACCGCGCGTGCGAGAGGACTGAAACCGGATCTTGACTATAATCTTTGAAGCTCCACCAGTCTTACAATATTTTCTATTTTTGTTAAGTTTTTCAAAATCAATTTAGTGATCGAATCGAAAAAGATATTAAGTGATTGTTTTATTAATCGTAATTGTGATTTACTGATCAACTAAATGTGGTCTACTGGGACTACTATCTAGTAGAATTTATATTAAATCCAAACTACAGTGGTACAAGAATATTTAGCATAAGTTTTGTTGGTATAAATACTTGGTTTTTGTTGATCACCAAAATATGTAAGGGTGACGATTTAAATTGACTCGTTGTAATTATACTGGTGATTTTTTTACCAAATATCATTATTTACGATATAAATATTAAAAAATTCAATTTGTGTAATCCGTATCGTGTCTAATCATATACTTATTAATCATAATAATGTCTCGTAAGAAATTGATATCCCTGAAAACATGCACATTTGCAATGTAGTGCACATTGAAAGCTTTATAGACAAAGAAGAAAGCTAGACAATATCGTCTGGTAGCCATGTATGGAGGTTGAGACTCCAAGTAAACGAATAGCTCCAAATGTGCATAGTTTGAAGAAAATGCCGAAGAAGAATGAGCTAGTAGTTGCAATTGCATGCATGCATTTCGCAGCTTTCACTTTCTTTCGAGGCAACCCGCCAAACTGCGACGTTAATTTGCTCTTTTGTACGTATTTTGGTCTAGTTTTTTGTGGTCACTCGTGATCTAGCTTTCACCGGCCATGTCCGGGAACGGTAAGTCTGCAACAAAGGACAACGATAGGGTCGATCATTCTTTTGCTTTATTTACAACTGTAGTTATCTTTTACCGTATTTTTTATAACATTACTCATTACATTATTTTTAACTCGTCTATTTTCGTTTCTCCTTAAAAATATTTCTGATTCCGTCACCGTGTTTATACAAAGTAACAACAAGCGTGGTCTGCCATGTGAATTTCAACCTGACACATAAGGAGTAAGTAAAACCACTCAACATCAGCTTATTAACAATGGTCATTAAATCCAATCGTCCATGTGTTTTCAAGCAAAAATTTAGGACTGTTCTGTCGTGAGAATATTATTCCTACTGCACACAACTGCAATAACAGGATTTCCACTTGTACAATTATGAGTACTGTCTCTACTGATTACCGTCAAATTTTTCAGGTATAAATTACTTTATAAGTTATGATTAACCTACGTAACTCATTTGTCCCATCATAATATATCTTTGGTCCGTTCCCGTGCACAAACTCCTATTTCTGTAAAATAGTTAATTGAAATTTTCATCACAATTAGAAACAAACTGACAGGAATCAAAGTTCTAATTTATCAAGAAATTAAAGTGGTCCAATAAATAAAATAAATCCAGGGCTCGTGGGAGACCTTTGATGTTTTATCTTAAAGAAATGAAAGGGAAAGAAACTAAAAAAACAAGAGAAAAAATGTCCTTTCTTCGATATATATATATTTTTTTCAACTAATTTGGAGTCATGTAAATAGAAACGTGGAGGTTTGGTTTTCGTGAAAGTTTCTTCATTTGGCAATATTATTATTGCTAGCAAAGCATGCTATGTGAAATAGGTTTGAAGAGAGGTGGTCATGTCCAAACAAAACATCTGAATAATTTTAACTCTGAATTCAGCAATCCTTAGAAGAGGTTAGATGGCAACAAATTTATGCCCTCAATTCTACAAAACATAACTGTTCTTCTCTTCGCTTTTACTGTCTTTGCTACACATTACTACGTTAATATCACATGATTTGTCTATTTCTACATAGAATATGGTGGTCATTTCTTGCATAATAATACGATGTGTGTGAATATACGATTACAACACGATACAAAAAAACAAATTTGTTTTTAGTTATATTTATGTCACTATTAAATAATATTTAATTGAAAATGACGTGATATGATTATAATACGATCAACACAAATTGTCATCTATAAGAAATAGTAACATTTATATTACTGATATAAAATTTTAATTTGATTGATCAATGACGAAACACGAAATATATAGTGTTGACGATGCATATTTTTTTTTTGTTTGTAGAACATAAACAGTAATTAGACTATATTACATATTACATATAAAATATAATCTTAATTGTATGATAGTGAACATATTTGTATCACTTTTAATGTTTTAATTCATTAGTTTTTATTCAAAAATTTAATAGTAAAACTATTACAAAAATAAAAAGTGAAATAATATTAAAAAGAACTCCATTCTGGATTTAAAAAAAAAAAGAACTCCATTCTTTTAATTATTATTCTCAACATCAATCGAAAAAAAAAGCATAAATGACAATATTATACCCTATAAAAACAATTCTATAATGAGTTGATTTGAATGTTTATATGAGATTTATATATCATTATCTATATGGAAGTAATTTCGATCAAATATTTTTAACAAAATTTGTCGGAATTCGGTCATAAAAATGTATTTTTTTATAGTGTAAGAGGCACATGAGCGATATAATTTTATATATTTTCTAATTCATTATTTAATGTGTTTGTATGTGTGTTGAAGTATCGAGGATGTTACGTACTGTTATAGCTATTTAGGATAAGCATGGTTTTTGCGACGCTTGACGAAGCTTAAATACGTCCACGAAAGTCACAAATTTACTATAAACATTAGTAAACAAATATATCACCGAGCGCATTAATCAACTAGCGCGTAAGGTTGTTTTAGTTTAGTCAGATATCTCGAATTTGAGTTTTGAATACGCACCTGTGTCAAAATTCTGTTGGAAGAGTTTTGCCGCCCTTGTAATCTTATTTGACTCGAACGAAAATTAGTCTGGAATGCTCTTACAAAAATCAAGAAATTTGAAGGGAACATGTTTATGAGTATTTTATTTAGAATTCAGTGACTCCATGCATGTCATTCTCATAACGTGTTACATGATCGTTTATTTGACCGTGTAACAATGTGAAACTTCTATTAACACTCTAAATTGTCTCGAAATGCCTTCGAGCAGTCTTTGCCGTATCTATGCATATATATGACTTCAAATCTTTCCAAATATATAATTCAACCCAACAAATACAGAGTAGACGACGACCCTTTTTTTGTTCTTCATTCTATAGTTTTTCTTTATGTTGTATTACTCTTTTTTATACTACCATCCCTCTTGTTGCTGGAATAAAAAAAAAGCTACAAAATTGTTCTGCTTTTTTTTTCTCGTTACTTTATTTGGAGAAATACATTTCATTCATCGAAAAAAAAATTTTGTGACCTAATAAAATTATGAGTCAAATCGACTGGAAATTTATGGCATACGTTTTCCAAAGAAAATAAAGTCTTGAGGAAATGATACTTTAATTGATGCAGACGATTGCTTTTGTCCTTTATTAACAACAACAAAGGATAAAGCAATTTTTTTCTGGACAAAATCAATGAAACATAATGAGTACTCTTTCTTCATTATCCTCTCCTTTTGTGGCCACCATATTATGCCTTCATAGCTTTTTTACATGTGGCTTCGAGGAGCTTCAAGGCATCTCTTACCTCTTTACGATGTCACTCACAATTTCCGACTCGTATAATTAATGAGTATATAATTAAATATAATATAAATAATATATTTATTTTTTATAATATTTATATAATATATAATGATATTTTTAAAAAAATTATTGATACGATTACGATCTGTCGATTGTCACCTCTACTTTACAAGATGGATATGCAAATGTGAAAAAATGGGAAGGGATTAAAAGAAGAAAAAGGAAGAAAAGTCATTGTTTAAACAGAAAATAAAGCATATCCTTCCTTCATGATCAGCTTTTATAATAGATATCTATTAATATACATAACCACTATGAAAAGTTTTGCTCTTTTTCTTTGTTTAAC